>JAOTRH010481070.1:0-25411 GCA_034768845.1 Heliamphora exappendiculata | reverse complement strand
CCTGTTGAAATCACAAGAAAACCCAATATGCATCTCTCATAAACAGTAAACATCCTGTATAACATGCATAAGTATATCGCCTTATGGCGTACAAAACTTCCTTCAGGAATAGGCATACCAACAAAAAAAAATTATAAAAGTCTTCCGCCACCGCAAGTATCACCAGAGCTACTCATGGTCATCATCCAAAGCATCACCTGAAAATAGTTTTACAAAAAATTCCCACCCGTGAGCCGAAACCCAATAGAAACACACACTAAAGCTGTAACGCAACAAATTTGCAATCATAAGTATACACGCTCAACCATAGGAGCTAAAAAGGGTTTTCATCCTACAAACCACCAGTTTTCCTTTAGGCGAACACAAGGCTCAAAACGGTTTTCTTTCACAAAACCCCACATTTTCGTCCTCAAAACCATGCATATTATATAGTGGGAGCTAACTCAACCACATAGCCAAAAGGTTTTACATCATAAAATTCCAAATTTTTCCATCAAACTCTCAACACAGTTTTCCCTTCACAACCAAGCATTTAAACAATGCAAAACCACATTTTTACAGTTGAAGGAAAACAGTAACCAAAACATTACATTCCCACTCGGATCACACACTGAGAAAAGATAAAAACAGTAAGCTATAATAAAACACTATGCTCCACTCAGGCCGCACCGCCAAGGAGAAGAGGTAAAACAGTAATCAAAGTATCGTTTCACTCGCAGAATGTACCATCGCGGAATAAAAGAATATGATCCTATGTACCGACTCAATCACAAGAGAATAGAGGTACCAACTATAGACTCATGTCCAGTATCTAACCCCTAGATATTGTGGGATCGCCTAGATACACATAGGTTCTATACATAGCACCATGAATGTAACTACTCAATTTACGGGTTATGACCCCGAGGGAGTAGAGCAACCATCCGTCTCAATTTACGGGAACTAGCCCAAAGGATCTGAGTACCTACTCTGCACACGTTTCTGGATTTACACTGAGGGCAACTCGTGCCAAATACACGTCATCCCGGTACATCTAGATAATCTTCTAAAAATAGTACCGCAGCTCAAATACGAAAACATTTTCTCAAAAAAATACATTATACATGTATTTAGATCCATCTTTCAACAAGGAGATCACACAAAATATTTTCAAAATGTTTTATCTCGTTTCCAATAAGACGTTTCAAAACCTGAGACTCAACCACGAAGGCGAGCTCCAAACCTCCAAAGCATAAAATGTTGAGATTTCCATCAAAATTCTCTGTTTTCCAACAAAAACTACCCTTTTCAAGAACACCCTTTGAAAACCATAAAATCACATGTCATATGATGTACTAAACCAAGAAAAGCAAAAAATATGCTTTTTACCTGAAAAACCAAGGTTTAAACAAAGATATGACATTTCATGCATTTTCTATCGGTGAAAAAGCATACAACTACACATAACACCCTATTACACCAGTAGGGTCTAGAATCCTACCTCGGCGAGTCAAAATTCAAAGTCTCGAAATCCGAACCTCGACGAAACTAAATTTTTTCCAAATATATGCAAAGCCCTCGACACCAATAGCGAGGATTCATGATTTGTTCAACTAAAAACCAAGCCCCGGGCCCTCAAATCTAGAGAGAAGGCAGAGAAAGCGAGAGAGAGAAATTAGATGTGGAAATCAAAATATCCCAAAATATCTCCACGGATGGATATTTATAGAGAACGCCAAAAATCCGCTGTTCAGTCGACTGAACCCCCAGTTCAGTCGACTGAATGACGCTACTGGAAATGACAAGGTTCAGTCGACCGAACCTCCATGTCCAATCGACCAAACTCAAAAACTCAGTTCAATCGACTGGGCCAAGCCCATCAGTCGACCAAACTTTTGGGTAGTGCATTTTTCTGTGTAAAAACTAATTTTCCA
This sequence comes from Heliamphora exappendiculata, assembly GCA_034768845.1. NCBI lineage: Eukaryota > Viridiplantae > Streptophyta > Magnoliopsida > Ericales > Sarraceniaceae > Heliamphora > Heliamphora exappendiculata. The sequence continues at coordinate 23,498 of JAOTRH010481070.1, read as the reverse complement.
GCCTAAAACCAAATCAAACAAGCCTCAACAGAACCCGAGTACGCGCCAAGGGTGCACTTAAAACATTTTGGAGGTTCCAAGATAACTCGAACATGCGCCCGCCAACCAACTCTCCCCCTTTTAAAGGAATTTTGTCCCTGAAATTCAACACTGAAACTCAAACCAAACACCAGCCCGTCAACCATCAACAATCTCATATGCAAACCCAGCGATAATGCACCACGACAGAAATGCCCCGACAACACTGTACAATAGCAGACGTGCCGCTGTAACTAAAACCCCAAAAAGCATCGTCACAAAACTAATATACAACCGTCGTCACACAAGGCAAACACGGCGTGAAGAATCAAACCCACACAAACTGCACGTACAGGCAAGTCCCACTAATATCACTGTCATCCAGGAAACTTCCTTGAAACACCGGATCAAAATCCAGCTCACACAGCCAATCCTCAAAACCTGACTCTTGCCACAATTAAACCACTCCGGCGATAAACACATCACACAAGACCAATCCACCATGGAACCTGGTTCTAAACACTCTTTATTCCAAAACATAGAGACCACCACTTTGTTCCCACTGCCACAAACTGGCTCAATCACATCTCACCATGTACACCAAGGACCATCTTCACAAGTCCAAAAACATGACGTCAAGCCCTGACATCGGTCGCATGAAACCACATGCTCCACGCACAACTCTACTCGAGTTCTGACTATCACCAAATGACCACTGACTTTGATACCACATCATCACCTTGCTGATGCCAACATCCCCATCTCTGAAGCTGTCATGATATTGATCTACAAGCAACAACACAACCACGTGACTCCAGGGAGAAGCTCACCTACTCACCTGGACATCAAGAACACATCTCAGCAAACCCTCACACCGTCATTCCCAATCTGATCTTTCATCACAAACTACTATTCTCACCCAAGAGGAACATTAGGTGGTACCCCATTGTCCTAGATAAGGTCCCACACAACCAAAAATCAATCCAGCATCATAGTCACAGGGCACCTGACTCCTGCGAGTCGTTCGACCAAACATGTCACGTAGACAGGACATCTCATAGGCATCCAACAACCCATATCAACCAAATCATAACTCTCGTGCATCAGCATGTCACTGTACAAGATTGCACAGCCCACAACTCAACATCTCGTCATCAGATCGCTAATACCAAAATTACAGACCAATCTCATGTCGAACACGGTTGCCGTCATCAGACAAGTAACAAAAGACTGTCATCCAACATCAAACCACATATGCCTAACATATACAACAAACCTTTGGGTCCACAATAGCAAACTATTTGGGCCCAAGATACCAACCAAGACTTGCATCTTACACTTAGCAATTTTCTCATATCCAGACCTCATCATGACCCTTCCGTTCCCAACTAAATGATCGCGTCGGTCTAAACAGGCCACGCTAACCAAGGCTTCTCCACCGTCATACTCTCCGGATCACTGTCCACACAAACAACCATTATGCCAAAGCATAACACTTACCATAATCAGCAACCACTCCTTGACTCCAAGAGCTCTGAACAATTCCAAGTCCTCAAACAGAACAAAAGGCCAGACTCACAAAAGTCTACCAGAGATCCACCATACGCATATCACAGCCGCACTGTTCCGAAAAAATTCCTGCTCTACCACGAGCTAAAAATACAACCATACACACAACGGTCGAGGATCCTCAACTGATCACTGTAAAAGAACTTTACGTCTCAACACCAATTCCCTTGTCGACAAGAATCATCACAAGCACTCCTATCTACCAACCGAACCTCACATGGATCACAATCTAAATGGTTCAACCATCCGTTGAAACCACGAAGGATTAGTCTAACCATCATCCAATCACAGCGATACAAGTTCCCAAGTCAGAACACGATCACAACACGGGTCATAACACGAGTTACAACACAAGTTCCAACACGAGTCATAACACTAGTCACAACGCGGGTACCGTTCCGCTGAGATTTCATAGTCTTAGAACACAACTAAACCTGAACCAACCAAGAACCTGGCATCTCCATCCAACCGAGATGAAATAACTCGCACCAGACAGTCATATATAAGAAAACTCTCTCTCCTTCCATCCAAAGGAAAGAAAAAGGCCAACGAGAAATCACAACCCAACCTCGGCGTACTGCTAATACTCATCAACACTTAGCCTCTAAGAACTCTGCAAGTCCTACCTCGAGGCCACATCAACTACAGTTACACAGCTACTGTCAACTTTGATCACGGTACTCAGACCATTCGCTACACCAAACTCTCAGTGCTCATACCTTAGGTAAGCACATGAACATCATCAATCTGCGCACCTGGTACCACACATCCCATGGCGCTCAAAACCTCTCTTCAGAAGATTGTGCTTACTCACCTAACTCCTACTAGGAAAACCACAATCACATCACAGCCTCGAGCTCACTGTCCAAGGCACAGCGTTAAACAAAAGGAACCCAATTCTAAGACCTTTCATTTTGAGGTATTAATAACTCCCACAACCATGTAGACGCCTTGCAAACTTCCGCTCTCAAGGCACACATCGATCACAAGCATCGTACCCTACGATTTCTCACCTATCACCCCAGGCCAGCCAAACCACATGGTACATTACTGAACCTCCACACTTCGTTCCCATGGGCAAACAACATACCCATTTCTGAACCTAAAGTGGAACACAAACAACCTCCAGACATATTCTACCCAAGATACGTCATCTCAGCACTAAACCAACCACATGAACCTCGTACGATTCCCAAATCCGATCTCCTAATCACTAGGATATCGACTAAACCACTGTGGAAATCTCACAGAACCGGTACTTGTCGCAGGAGCCCTTACACATTCACATACAGCCATAACCCGTGCTCTTCCCAGCATATCTACAATTCATATTCATTCCCATATCCTTGAGATCACTCACTCGAAACTCAATTTTCAAACCTCAAAAGGTAAACAACGTCTAAGGTCATCAGACTACTTAGACTACCAACAACATCGTGCTGACCACCATCGATATCCTGACTACCAAGAAACATCTCCAGAACCCCACGTTCTGCCATCTCAACATATGCTCGGCCAAGGATCTCTACGCTTCCATCCACTATGTTCCCGTCTATACCTCGTCCCGAGTACACGGCTCGAGACATAGCATGGCTCACAACGTATCTAATCCATCACATGACCAGAACCACGTATACCAAGACTCCGAAGGGATTATCACTATCCCTCATCCAATCATATCGACTGATTTTCTAGGGTCTTCGACACCCCATCACCTCGACTAACAAGGTCAACCATAACACAACTCTGACATCCACCAGCCTACTCTCAAGGGGAGCCAACTACTATAACCAAGTCACCAACTAGGCTCCATCTGCACCTGAACAAACACTGCTCGTACAAACACCTAACAGATACAAACCAAGGCCAACCTCGCACAGCTGAACCCAACTCACTAATGAGTTCCACAACATACCAAGCGATTGACGCTCAACCCATAACCCTGCTTCTGCAACTGATAGCAACCGAGTCGTATAACCAAGACCCAAACCACAGTCTCGTCGCCTCTAAGGGTGTGCAGGTCGTATATGAAGAAAGCATGAAACACGACAACCTAAGGTTGATCTATCATGTCACTTCTACCACATACCACATAATCATGCTAACACATAGCCACAATGATCATGCAGACACAACACCAATACCGAGGAGAATCGACAAGAATAACGCATCACTTTGGGTAACCTACTCAGAGTCCATGCTAAAAATCGCACCCATGAAACGTGTTTTTAACTTGCCTCCCAAGTCTGTCAATCCAAACACGAGACTGATCAATCATAAGGTTCAACCTCCATACTCACATATACACAACATACTCCAAACACAAGCAACCAAGAACACACACATCCTCACAAGGTAACACACCCTCTTCCTACGGCTCATAGGTAGTCGAACCCAGAGCTCTGATACCAATTTGTCATACCCCAAAACCCAGGATAACGTGAAAATTCGACAAACACCAGTTTTACAGAAAATAGGTTTTCATACATTCAAATCCACCTGTTAAAATCACAAGAAAATCCAATATGCATCTCTCATAAATAGTAAACATCATGTATAACATGCATAAGTATATTGCCTTATGGCGTACAAAACTGCCTTCAGGAATAGGCATACCAACAAGAAGAAAAACAATAAAAGTCTTCTGCCACCGTGGGCATCACCAGAGCTACTCATGGTCATCATCCAAAGCATTACCTGAAAATAGTTTTATAGAAAATTCCCACCCATGAGCCGAAGCCCTGTAGAAACAGACACTAAAGCTGTAACGCAGGAAATATGCAATCATAAGTATACAAGCTCAACCACATGAACTAAAAAGGTTTTCCATCCTGAAAACCACCAATTTTCCCTTAGGCGAGCACAAGCCTCAAAATGGTTTTCTTTCATAAAACCCCACATTTTCGTCCTCAAAATCATGAATATCACATAGTAGGAGCTAACTCAACCACAGAGCCAAAATGTTTTACATCATAAAACCCCAAATTTTTCCATCAAACTCCCAACACAGTTTTTCCTTCACAACCAAGCATTTAAACAATGCAAAATCACATTTTTACAATTGAAGGAAAATAGTAACCAAAACATTACATTCCCACTCGGATCACACATCAAGGAAAGATAAAAACTGTAAGCTGTAATACAACAGTATGCTCCACTCAGGCCACACCGCCGAGGAGAAGAGGTAAAACAGTACTCAGAACATAGTTTCCCTCGCAGAATGTACCATCGCGGAATAGAAGAATATGATCCTATGTACCGACTCAATCACAAGAGGATAGAGGTAACAATTGTAGACTCCTGTCCAGAATCTAACCCCCAGATATCGTGGGATTGCCTAGATACACAGGTTCTATACGGAGCACCATGAACGTAACCACTCAATTTACGGGGACTAGCTTGAAGGACCTGAGTACCTACTCTGCGCACGTTTTCGGACTTACATCGAGGGCAACTCGTGCCAAATACATGTCATCCCGGTACATGTAGATAATCTTCTAAAAATAGTACCGTAGCTCAACTCCGAAAACATTTCCTCAAAATAATACATTATACATGTATTTAGATCCATCCTTCAACAAGGAGATCACACAAAACATTTTCAAAATATTTTGTCCCATTTTTAACAAAACGTTTCAAAACCTGAGACTCAACCCCGAAGGTGAGTTCCAAACCTCCAAAACATAAAATATTGAGATTTTAATCAAAATCCTCCGTTCTCCAACAAAAACCACCGTTTCAAGAGCACCCTTTGAAAATCATAAAATCACATGTCATATGATGTACTAAACCAAGAAAAGCGAAAAATATGCTTTTTACCTGAAAATCCAAGGTTTAAACATAGATATGACATTTCGTGCATGTTTTATCGGTGAAAAAGCATACAATTACATATAACACCCTAATACAGCAGTAGGGTCTAAAATCCTACATCAGCGAGTCAAAACTCGAAGCCTAAAAAATTGAACCTCGACGAAACTGAAATCTGTTAGGATATATGCGAACCCCCCGGCACTAATACCAAGGATTCACAATTTGTTCAATTGAAAACCAAGCCCCAGACCCTCAAATCTAGAGAGAAGGCTGAGAAAACGGGAGAGAGAAATCAGATATGGAAATCAAACTATCCCAAAATATCTCCACGGCTGGATATTTATAGAAAACGCCAAAAATCCACTGTTCAGTCGACTGAATGACGCTACTAGAAATGCCAAAAAGTCTAACGACAAGGTTCAGTCGACCGAACCTCCATGTCTAGTCGACCGAACTCAAAAAACTAATTCAGTTGACTGGGCCAAGCCCCACAGTTGACCGAACTGCTGGGCAGTTTGTTTTTCTATGTAAAAATTAATTTTTCAGCCTTAAACCAAATCAAACAAGCCTCAACGGAACTCAAACATGCACCAAGGGTGCACTTAAAACATTCTGGAGGTTTCAAGATAACTCAAACACTTAATCATTCAAAAATGAATCGGGTCGGGGTCTCACAACGTACTTGAGCTGAAGCCCGTAGGATAAAGACTAAAATAACTATAATGCATGACTTGTGAAGTGTGACTTTAATGCAATATTAAAAGAAAGAACATTTTCATAACCAAGTTATAATGCACTCATACTTTAAATTTAAAAGAGTCATTTGTTCATTCTTATTCTTTTTTCATAAACCCATTAATCCTTTATCAATTCACTTTCTTTAGCTTTTGATTTCATTTACTTTTATTTCTCAAATTCATTTAACTCATTACCTTTACATATTTACCATGAGGTTATAGATTCACATTTATTCATTTCCATTCAGGTTTTTCCCCCTTTTTTATCATTTCATGTTCTTCCACTTATAGCTCGTCTTCTATTATTCCTCATCCCTTATTATCAATAAATCACATTTCTTAGTATCAATTAACTCACTTCTCTTTCCTATTCAACCATTAAACTTTCGTTATTTCCCTTTTCCTTTCTTCACATTAATTACACATTTTTTTAATCATTTTTTAATTCTTGCTTTTATATTTATTTCTCAATCAATTGCCCAACTATTTATCCACCCCTTATTTATCATAAAACCATTACTTTCTTTTCAGTTCATTAGTTCATTATCACAATCACAGTTCATTTCATCAATCCAATACTAAATCGACGTCGGGTGCAACTTATAGAAACCCCTCCCTACTCCCCTATTAGGCTACGCGAAGCCATTGGGTAATAGATAACTCTATAACTCAGCACGACAACCGCCTTTTTCGATTTCCTTGAGGAACACCGATGGGTAGGCAACCCATGCACACCTTTTTGGTGACTAACCCGATGGGGAGGGCACCCTACTTGCGCAAGTTTCCAATCTTTCACCGCGGAGCTAGTCAAGCCCAACTCAATCACATCCACATCAATCATCCTCGATTCAATATTTGATTAATCATATCAGCATTCATTAATCCACCGAGAGTCCATCTCCCCAATTCAATTTCCGCATCATTTTTGTTTCATATTCAATTAAGGTATTTACAAATTACTTTCTTTATTCATCGTATAAATCTTACTTTGCTCAGTTAAAATTAAAAGCCTCAATTCATACGTTACATTATTTCCATTTAAATAAACTCAAGATTTATTAAATCATAAGTCTCCAACACATTTTCATGATTTCCTTCAGTCAACAACTATCCAACTCTCATGACTTCACAATCAATTTACAATTTCCCAACGTGATTCATATATACATGTAACGAACTTTGGAGTATTCAATTTAAAGTATCAATTTAACTCATTTAATTCAAAGTAACTAATTGAAATATTTCAGCATATATAATAATCCCATTACAATCTACTTATTCATATTTGGTGTGATCACTTTATCTTTCACTATTACAATTTCAAATCATGTTTCATCAATAATCACAACTCGCATACATATGTACAACCATCCTTGTATCCATTCCACCTTCATTAATTCAATTCTAAAAAGCCACATCAATTTAACATAATATCAAATTACAGAATCTACAGATGATATAGAATTTTCATAGTTTTCATGTATTTCTCTCTCAAACTAAAATTTTAGTTCACTTTTGTTAAATCATGTTTTCTATACAATCTCCAACAGTTAGAAAATTAAATCATGAATCTAACTTTCAATTCTTAAATGATCAATGTAGAAGTTTAACCTGCTCTCACTTGATATATATATTTTTGAATAATCACATTCTATTTAATTGACTTGGGATCTTTACCTGCTAACTTTCCAATCACACAAATGACCATGGAGTTAACTTTCAAGTCACTAATCAATAAACATGTGTTTCATGCTTTATTAAGTTCTACACATGCCAACTCTTTAACCAATTTTCATTAAGTCGAATACCATACCAAATAATAAATTCCTCATTTTCATCAACAACTCACAAATTATCCCAAGCTCATCGATTCAATACCTTAGTCAATTTCAAGCCTAACTTATTCACTTAAGTCCATTCACAAGTATTTCAATATTCTTTTTTTCTACCCCATCTTTGAGAGTTTGAAACTTTACTACAACCAACACTTAGGTTCTTTCCAAACGCTTTCCTATATGCCCAATTTGAATAATCGTACGTTAATTAAGCTTCAACAACCCACCAGGTTTCCTAATTTTTTTACTGTGGATTTGATCTTCCAGTCTTCTATCAACAAGACACTTAGTTTAATTAATCCTCCTAGGTTCTCTATTCCACCATTAAATGAAAATTCTCCGACATCAATTCTTTTTATTCAACTCCTCAACTCATGACTTTGATTTGAAATTTAACCAAAACTCTCACAATTTAAGTTTTAGTAAACAATTTGAACTCAAACTTTCAAATCTTTAAATCACCAGGTTTAAGTAATCGATTCCAAGTTCCATTTACTCTCTTAAAATTTGTAACTCAATAAGCTCCAAGCTTTCTCTTAATGATGAATTTTATGTTCAACTCGCACACTAACAGATTATTTGGGCCACGTAGTTCATCAAGTTAACACTAACTCAATGCCTTGCCCAATTCTCATAAGACCTAATCCAATATATAAGTTAACTAAATTTTATCAAATTCAGGGGCTAACTTCACATTTTAAACTCTTTTTTTTTTACTTTCTAATTCACAACTTATGAAGTTACCTAACCCTAGTGTTCACACTCATACTCCTATCTCAAAGAGTTTTCCTTTCACAATGAATCCAAATTGATTAGTCCTTAAATTTGTCAGAATTTAACTTTAATCACTCAAAAGTTTAGGATTTCTTAGGTTAACAATCAAAATCAACACAATTCAATGCAAACCACTGAGATTAGTTAAAATTCAGGGTTTCAGCCACTTCCTAACTTTTGCTCCTTGTTACCTTGAAATGTTCCTTTAGTTGATTAATCCTTAATTCCCCTCTGGTGGCTACTAGCGGTAAAAGAAAGATTTGAGGTTGCTCCTCTTCAATTTCTCTTCTTGATCGTCCTCTAAGCTTTCAATTCACAAATCAATCAACCGAAAGCAAAAAAAGAGAAGAAGGTTGGTCACAACTCTCAACTCAGGGCCGACAGAGGGTTGAAAATCTGGTGAGGTATGCCGAAGCTCAGATCTGGTAGCTAGTGATGCACAGGAGGTCGGCGAGTGGTCGGCGACGCTGAGATGTGGTAGAAACTGAGGTGCTCATCCTTAAGCTCATGCTCATAGAATAAAAGGAAAAAGAAAAACACAAAGTCAGTGGAGAGGAGGAAGTAAACTCCTACAATGGGATGGTGGGGAAGATGACGCCAGCAATCACGATGGCAGGCGAGGGAGGCGCGACGGTGACAGAGCGTCGCGCGCCTGTTTCTCTCTGCTCTTCTTCTCTCTTTCTGTCTCTCCCTGCTTCGTTTCCTAGCTCTCCCTCTCTCTCTCTCTCTAATGGCTTAATAAGGACAAAGAGTGTGCGCGCCTATTCTCCCGTCTTCTCGATTCTTCTCCCTCACGATCCCTCTCGATCTCTCTCCCTCTTTCTGCTTTTCCAGAAGCATCTCAACTTCGGCTGAGATGTAATCTTCTTCATTTTTTTTTGTTTCTCAATTCTTCTAGAAGACCGCAAGAATTAATATGTTTATATATAACAACTTACCCCCATATTTCTTTAATTTTCTAATTAGTTTTATCCAAATTCCAATTTACATTACTAACACATCATTTTAATCCCTCACTTTAATTTAAATAAATTTCAAATTATATAATTACAAATCTTTAGTCATTTCGGAGTTAATCATAAATTAAAATCTCAGGATATCTACTCGTACCAGGCATATACAACAAGCATTATTAATAATCATAAATCATCCTCACGAATTGAATTATATTGAAATAATTAACTGGAAATTAAAAACGTACCCAATCGCTACACGTAGGATAAGACTAACGAATGTGCAATGCATGATTTGTGAGGTGTGCGTGAGCAAAACATTATGCAACAATCTTCATTTATTCCTTTTCATTCACGTTTTATAACTCATATATTTCTATTGTGTTGTCCATTTTGAGATAATGATATATGTATTCATTTTAATTCTAAATTTCTTGCTTCTCAAAACTTATGACTAGACCCATTACTCTTTTCTTATTAAGTTAGTAAATTATCTTTCCATCGGTTACTTTTTCTCCCCTTTTTTTTCTTTCTTCATTTCTCATTCTCATTTCCATTTTCTCTCTAATTAGTTACCAACTACTAATGCGCCCCTTATTCATCATATACCACTAATTTTTCTTTCCAGTTATTAGTTCTTTATTTACTCTATCATTTCATTCCCATTTAAGTTCTTTCCCATTTTTATTATTGTTACATGTTCTTTTACTTAGTTCGTCTTCTATTATTTCGTACATTTTATTATCAATAAGGCACATCTATTATTATCAATTAACCCACTTCTTTTTCGTATTCAAACATTAAACCTTCGATACTTCCATTTTTCCTTTCCTCACATTAATTACACATTCTTTTTATCATTCCTTAATTTTTTTTTTTTACTTTCACTATCCCATAATCAATTATTTAACTATTAATTCAACTCTTATCCCTATAAAAATCATTTTACTTTCTTTCAAATTCTTCAATTCTTATTCCACGTTTCACTTTCAATTCAATAAACCAAATGCTGAACCGATGTTGGGTGCTTCTTATAGAAACTCCTCCCTATTCCCCCAATAGGCTACGCGAAGCCATTGGGTAATAGATAACTCTATAACTCACAACTACAATCATCAGATATCCTCGTCGGGTGCAGCTTATAGAAACCCCTCCCTATTCCCCCAATAGGCTATGCAAAGCCATTAGGTAATAGATAGCTCTATAACTCACCACGACAATACCCGTTTTACGGACCTCAGCCGAATGAACACGGTACCCAAATCTATTTTATGGGGGCAACCCCGTGGGAACACGGTACCCAGCTTGCGCAAGTTTCTGGTCTTTCACCGTAGAGCTAGTCAAGCCCAACTTAATCACATCCACATCAATCATTCTCGGTTCAATATTTGATTAATCATATTAATAATCAGTATCAACTAGGAGTCCACCTTTCTCATCCAATTTCACGATTATATAACCTTATTTCACATTCACAACCGTTACTTTATTTACATTTTTTTTCATATCCTTAAGTTTCAAATCAAACTTTATAGCCTTTCTATTTATACAATAAATTCATCCAAACTTAACATTCATCAATTTAAAAGTTTCAACTGATGTATCAAATAAAGCCAAATTGTGAATAAATTTATGGCTTTCATAATCATTTAAAGTTCTTGCCCGACTTACAATTTCAACATGCCATGTCCATACTAACAATTCTAAAGGTTGACCACTTCATTTCATTCAACGAGTATTTGCCCATAGGAATTCAAAGTTTAACATAGATGATTTATTCATTAACCCTTATTTTGTTCCAATCTAAGCCATTCAAATTTTATTATTCGAGCCATGAATATATTCAAAGTTTCCAAGCCTTTCTAAGTCAATCTTCCAATTTACTTAGTTCATGTATGTGAGATCCTATACCGTTTTATTTTGATATATATGCATATTTGGTGTTTTTCAACACGTTTTGGCATTTTATCTTTAATATGCTTATATGCGTTTTGATGCATGTTTTAATTTAAATAAGCATGCGGGGTTGGTCTCGGGGGCTGCTAGGAGTTACGGTGCAAATTTTAAAAATTAAAAAAAAAGATATTTTAGAGGCCTATAAATATCTGGAGTTAGATATTTTCAAAAGATATTTTTTAAACTTAATGACTAAGTTTCCTCCTTTTCTCTCTGCCTTCTCTCAAACTTCTCGAGGGCCCGGGGCTTGGTTTTTGATGGACCAACAGTCGATCCATGTTATAGGCACCGTGCTCTATGCATCCATCCGAACGAAATTGTATTTTGATGAAGCTCAATTTTGCACGTGAATCGATGTATCGAGTTTTTAACTCATCGAGAGAATTCTAGACTGTATAGATGTTTAAGGGTGCGATATGTAATTATTCGATGTTTCACCATTAAAAAATGCATGAAAAAGGTGTTAATGTTTGAGAAATTGAGTTTTTGGTTTTAAATCGCTTTTCGTCATTTCGGTTGGATGAAATCAAATTTTGGGAATCTATTTCGGGTTTTGATGGTTTATATCGAGGTTGTACGGTTGTTTGTGGTTTGTGTATACTCATGGGTATCAAAATAGGTGTTTGGAGGCTTGATTTTTGTAGGTTTAAATAAGTTTTGATGTTGAAAACCTGCTACTATTTCTGAGAAATCAAAATTGGTTTGAGACCGATCGATCAGTCTTTTTAGCGATCGATCGGTCTGGGCAGTTTTAAGATTTTTGATGTTTTTGGATCTAGTTTTCCTCGTGTGATGTTTATGTGATGGAATCGTGAGATCCTATGTTTTCCAAATAGATATATGTGGTTTTTAAAAGGATTGTTTGAAAATGGAATTTTGAGAAAACTTTGAGAAACATATTTTTAGAGGTTTGGAGTTAACCTTTGGGGTTAAGTCTCATCTTTGGAAATGTTTTTGGTTTGATCTCCATGTTAATGGATGGATCTATATGTTTGTTTGATCTCCATGTTGATGGATAGATCTTTGAATAAATGTGAAAACGTTTTGATTTTGTAAAATGATTATCTAGATGTACTAGAATGCGGGTATTTGGCACGAGTTGCTCTCGGTGGAAGTCTAAAAACGTGCGCAAAGTAGGAACCTTTTGTTCTTTCGGGGTAGTTCCCGTAAAGAAGGTGGTTGGGTGCTTTGTTCCCTCAAGTTGTTGAATCCGTAAACTAAGCCTTTACGTTGTGATGCTCCGTATAGATCTTGCCATTACCTAACCAGTCCTATGATGTATAGGGATTGGATAAGGGACAGAAGTCTATAGTTGTTACGTCTGTCCCCTTGTGACGGAGTCGGTACATAGGATTCATTTTCTCTTTTCTCGGTTATGTGATTCGAGTGGAGAGCAACGTTTTGATTACAGTTTCCTTTAACTATTATTTGCATTAGTTATAATGCTTGGTTTTACTTGTGGTCGAGTTAGCTCCCACCATATGATTCCATATCCTACTTTATAGCTTTATAGTTTGTTTTTATTGGGCTTCGACTCACGGTGTGGGATTTTGCTGTAAAATCATTTTCAAGTCTAGAGGTTGATGATCACAAGGAGTTGATCTAGTGGTGCCATGGTGGTGAAAAGCTTTATTAGTTTTCCTTTTTGTATGCCTGTTTGATGGCATGTTTTGTACGTCTCAGGCCAATATACTTTTGCATGATATATAGGATGTTTACTGTTTATGAGAGATGCATGTTGAATTTTCATTTAATTTCAACAGGTGGATTTGAATGTATGAAAACTTATTTTCCTAAAACTGGTGTTTGATGGATTTTCACGTGACCCCAAATTTTGAGGCGTGATAACTTTGTGTCAAATCTCTGGGTTCAAATACCTAAGAGCCGTGGGAAGAGGGTCTATCACCTGATGAGGTTGATTATTGATGCTTTCTTGCATGTGTATAAATATTTTTATAACATGCTGATAGCCTTTTTAGCATGATAGTTTGTGTATATGTGGTTATGGAGGTTGAATCTCAAGATTGATGAGTCTTGCCTTAGGGCGTTTGGACTAACAGATTTGGAAGTCAAGTTAAAAATGCATTTGGATGACGTGTTTTCTAGCAAAGAATCTGAATAGGTTATCAAAGTGGACAAATCTATCTTATTGGTTCATCTCGGTATGTGAGATGTGTTTACATAACCTTAAGTGGCTACGTGTTAGCATGCTTATGTTTGTTATGTGTTTATGTTAGTAATAACATGCTATAGGAAAGCTTATCTTGTTATCTTACTTTTTATAGAATTATGTCCAGGTGGGGAGGACGGGGTCGTGGATGAGGCCGTGGCCAAGGTCATGCTTATGTTCAGGTTCTAAAGGAGGGAGACGTTCATGCCCCACAGGAATAGGTGGGCGGTGCTGACGTCATGCAGGAGAAGCTTGTCACTATGAGAGCTATGGCTGAGACATACAGGGATGGAGTGAGGGATCTTGAGCCAAGAGCCTCTATGGCTATAAGGGAATTTTGGCGGTTGGATCGTCTGACCTTTTCTAGGGAGCCAGACCCCAAAGTTTCTATTGAGTGGTTGGAAGTGTCCACAGCTATCTTCGATACTCTGGATATTGAGGAGGATGCTTTGAGAATGAGATTGGCAGCGTTCAAACTATGGGAAGATACTAGGGTGTGGTGGAAGTTTGCCAAGACCACGGTGGATGACACGTGGGCCATTTTCACGAGAGTCTTCTTGGAGAAGTATTTCCCGAGATCATCGAGAGATACATACTGAGAGGAGTTCCTCTCTCTTTTATAGGAGAATCTTTCTATGGTCCAATATGAGGCCAGAATCGTGAATCTATCGCGATTCGCAGCTGAGATGGTATCTATAGAGGAGTTGCACACTAGGAGGTTTGAGAGGGGCCTTCGACCTGCCGTCAAGGATAGGATTGTAGCTCTGGGTTTGGACGTGTACATCGCTTCGGTGGAAGCCGCTATTCGAGTAGAGAACTCACTGGCTGAGAGCCAGAGAGTTAGAGTGAGTGGGAGTCAACAGGGCAGTGGAGATGCACAGTTCCAGAGGCGTAGGAGAAAGCGCCAGAGGTCGTCTGGACCTAGTTTTGATTTTTTTAGATCGTATCAGCCACGGTCATCCACACCTGCACCTTTAGTGGCCTAAATAGGAAGGCCAGAGCAGAGAGGGATGATTTTTTTTCGATGCAGACAGCCGGGGCATCGTTCAGTTGAGTACTCGCAGAAGGGCCAAGTATAGAGTTCAATGTCTGTCAAGTTACAGGTGAGAGATCCACTTGTATGCTTTGGATGTTGTTAGTCCGAACACTTTCATAAGTTCTGTCCCCAGAAAGGGATTGTCCAGGGTGCGACCAGAGTGCCAACTGCTCGATCTGCATAGAGACGGCAGACTCCTCAGCAACCTAAAGCCCAGACATCTAGGTTTGCAAAGGGAGGTACTTCAGCATAGTCCGTGAGGTAATCGATGACTCAGAGTTATGGTGGGCAGACCAGACCACCACAGACCAGGGCTGATGTTCTTGTTGATCGTAGTGCTTCCAAAGCACTAATTGCATCTGATGCTGCAGTTACTCCATCCATGATCAGAGGTATTCTTCTAGTCTTTAGATCATGAGGCAATGTTCTCATCGACATGGGAGCATCACATTCTTTTATCTCCTCTGCCTTTTCATTTGCATTGGGGTTATAAATAGACCCATTGGGTAGTGCATTGAGCGTAGAGACCCCAGTCAGTGAGAATGTGGTGTTGAGTAGAGTTTGCAAATCTTGTGACTTAGGAGTCGCTGGTCATTGTTTAGAGTTTGATTTTATTATTCTAGGCATGACCACATTTGATGTCATCCTAGGGATGGACTGGCTGACTACCTACCGTGCCTATATAGATTGTGATCGATGGAAAGTGTCGATCTGTACGTCGAAGGGTGACTGCTTCTACTTTGCGGGTGATTGGGATGAGGGCTTGGTGTCTATGCCTGGTGCCACTTGGGTTCAAGGGAACTTAGGTTTCCTCCATTTTGCTCTCAGATTGGATGAGCTCGGTGAGGTTCGAGGGGAGCTACCCCCTGTGGTTTGTGATTACCCAGATGTCTTTCCTAATGATTTGTTTGAGTTACCACTGAGCCGAGATGTGGAGTTATCTATTGATCTTATTCTAGGAGCTGCTCCCATCTCTATGCCATCGTATCGCTTTGCACTTGCTGAGTTACGAGAACTCAAGGTAGAGTTGTAGGAGTTACTAGACAAGGGGTTTATATGGCCGAGTGCGTCTCCGTGGGGAGTTCCAGCTCTTTTTGCAAAGAAGAAGGATGGGTCTTTGAGACTATGTATAGACTACAAGAAGTTGAACTAGGTGACAGTGAAGAACAAGTATCCTATGCCTAGGATTGATGACCTGTTTGATCAGCTGAAGGGATTGCGTTGCTTTTCGAAGATTAACTTGAGGTCAGGGTCTCACCAGCTGAGGATTAGGGATGAGGACATAGTGAAGACCGCCTTCCGAACTCGTTATGGTCACTACGAGTTTCAGGTCATGCTGTTCGGTTTGACAAACGCCCCTACGACATTTATGGGTTTGATGAACCGTATCTTCCACCCTTATCTGGATAATTTTGTGCTGGTATTCGTAGACGACATTTTAATTTATTCACCCACGAGAGAGATGCATGAGGAGCATCTGCATGTTGTCTTGCAGCTTCTGAGAGAACATCGCTTGTATGTGAAGTTCGAGAAGTGCGAGTTCTGGATGTCGGAGGTGAGATTCCTTGGGCACGTGGTGTTGAAGGATGGGGTATTAGTGGACTCGTCAAAGACTGATGTCGTGATGGATTGGCAGGGACCGAATAACATCTTTGAGATCTGTAATTTTCTGGGTTTGGCAGGTTATTATCGGCGGTTTGTCAGGGACTTTTCTAGGTTAGCAGCACCTATGACGCATCTGACGCGGAAGGGAGTTATGTTCATGTGGAGCAAGTCTTGTGAGTCAACTTTCCAGGAGCTGAAGAGGAGATTGACCAGTGCACCAGTGTTAATTATTCCAAAGTGAGGCCTGAGGTATGCAGTGTATTGCGATGCGTCACACGACGATTTTGGTTGTGTATTGATGTAGGGAGGTAAGGTTGTAGCCTACAGCTCACGACAGTTGAAGACACACAAGAAGAACTACCCGACGCATGATCTGGAGTTGGCAATCGTGGTCTTTGCCTTGAATACATGGTGGCATTATCTATATAGTGAGCACTTCGAGGTTTTCTCTGATCACAAGAGCTTAAATACTTGTTTTCGTAGAAAGACTTGAATCTTCGCCAACGACGATGGATGGAATTGTTGGGAGACTACGACTTTGATTTGTAGTACCACCCGAGAAAGGCAAATGTCGTAGTTGACGCGCTCAGTAAGAGCTCTCATGGTTCGTTATCTTCTGTGGCTATACGATAATGGGATATGCATAGAGATGTTGGGGAGTTTGATCTATGTCTCGGAGAGAAAGGGAGAGGTGGGACTTTATATTCAGTAGCTTCACAGCCCGCATTGGTTGCACGCGTGTTAGAGGCTCAGCAAACTGATCAGGAGGCTCAAATGATACGGGACCGCATTGCCAGTGGGAAGGACGCAGCATAATGGGTGGTGGGTTCATATTAGAGTTTGAGGTTGACAGGGTGACTGTTTGTGCTAGAGTCATGCAGTGCTGAGGTGATACATGAGTTTTATCATTCACGTCTTGCAGTGCATCTATGAGGCACAAAGATGTATCATGATTTACGTCGTTAATTCTAGTGGATGGGAATGAAGAGGGATGTGATCTGGTTTGTTTCTCGATGCCTTACTTGCCAGCAAGTAAAGGTGGAACACTAGAGACTAGCAGAATTGTGATCTTAGTTGAAGTGTGAGAATATCACGATGGATTTCTATCAGGACTTTCTTGATCGCCAGCAGGACATGATGCTATTTGGGTTATGGTTGATAGGCTGACGAATTTGACACATTTTCTTCTCATTCGAGTGAGGAATTCTGTGGACAAATTAGGTAGGTTATATATTCGGGAGATAGTCCGACTACACGGAGTACCGGTGACTATTGTTTCTCATCGAGACCCGCACTTTACATCGCGCTTTTGGTAGAGTCTTCAGATGGCTTTGGAGACGAGCTTGACTTTCAACACAGCTTTCCACCCACAAACTGTTGATCAGTCTAAGAGGACCATCCAGATTTTGAAGGATATGTTGAGAGCCTGCGTGCTTGATTTTTGGGGTTCATGGGAGGATCATCTATCATTGGCAGAGTTTGCATACAACAACAGTTATCAGTCCAGTATTGGGATGGCACTGTATGAGGCTCTGTACTGTAGGCCGTGTAGATCGCCGTTGTGTTGGACAGATGTAGGTGAGACCACTATTTTGGGACCCGACCTAGTACGGGAGACAATCGAGAAGATTACAGTGATTCGTTAGCGTTTAGTGACACCACAGAGCCACCAGAAGAGTTATGCTGATCAAAGGAGACCGTTAGAGTATGCAGTGGCGGATCATGTGTTTTTGAAGGTCTCACCACATGGAGAGTTGATGAGATTTGGCCGTAGCGGGAAGCTGTGATGCCCCATCCTCCGAGCACGTCGGGACATACATAAATATAAATAAAGGGATATTCTAGCTATTCATTCATATTTATATACGTTAGTTATTACATCATAAACGAGTTCTGAACCGTTCAAAAGTATATAAGTATTACAGTTCCACTAAGAAATTTCAACAATTTCACTAAGCACGAGGGAACTAAATATAAGCACAAAAGCAGAGGTCTTGACTCCTTAGAATGCATTAGCGGGATCCACGTACTCTTAGAACTCACCATCTTCTTCAAACTCTTCTTATCCCTCTAGAATGACTTTCTCCAAGAACTCCTCCTCACTTGTGGCGCGAATGCCATGAGCCAAGGGCTAGAAGCAAAACACTTCAACCTTCTAACTAATCTCACAACACAAAATTCACCGCAACACATACCATATAACACCCAGTATAGTTTATAGTCAAAGGGACAAACAAATTTATGATAGGATAGCAGATAAGTAAATAAATATGCGTGTATGAAATGCAGATGCCTAACCCAACATGCACCCAGATAAGAACAAGAATTCCACGTCGGGAATCACCATATTAGACTTAATGGGACTTGATTACAAAAGCCATCATCGCGCCTCGTTGCGAATAGTAACCACTTCGCCTGGCTTCATGCCATAGCTATTTTACTCAATGGCAACAGCGTGGGGTCCACGCTATACTCTAGGCCAACAATATCCAATAAATCATTTCAAACACCAGGGGCACGCCCACTCAGTGTGTAAGGGGAATTCGTCCCAAGTGGTTTGTCCCACCTAAAGACTTGTGATGCATTCGCTAGTGTCAACCCAAAGTCTGAGAGGATTCAAAAGACATTTTACATTATACAAAGTACCAATATGAGGGATTTAGGACCTCCATAATTGAGCTCTCTCTGAATTACCACCGCAGTGCGATTAGGTCTGCCAAATTAGGCTCTCTCCGAATTACCCTTCAAAACATCGTGACAATGGGGTTTGGGTCCGTCATAATTGAGCTCTCTCTGAATTACCACCACAGTGGGATTAGGTCCGCCGAATTAGGCTCTCTCCGAATTACCCTTCAAAACATCGTGACAATTGGGCTTAGGTCCGCCATAATTGAGCTCTCACCGAATTACCATCACAGTGGGATTTAGGTCCGCTGAATTAGGCTCTCTCCGAATTACCCTTTAAAACATCATGACAATGGGGTTTAGGTCTGCCATAATTGAGCTCTCTTAAAATTACCACCACAGTGGGATTAGGTCCGCCAAATTAGGCTCTCTCTGAATTACCCAAAGTCTAAGCTATCAAAATTAGAATGCTAGCGACGAACCCATGGTGCCCAACAATATTCGTAAAATCATTTCAAACACCAGGGACACGCCCAGGGTGTAAAAACCAATTTTGTAACACCGGGGACACGCCCACTCAATGTGTACAAACCAAAATATTTTTTGAAAATGGAAACCAAGGACGCCCTAGTCTTAGAATCAACACAGCCCATCCCAACAACGGATTACACGGATGGACTCCAATATGCCAGGATGCAAATGACAATGCTCATAATGTGTATCTTTGATATCAAGTGCAACAATTTATAGCACGGCATCAACATGGCAAGATTCATGGTACAATGCACAGAGCATAAGGTACAATTATCTGAAGCACAGCTACAATTCTCAAGATATGATAGCATGAGCCCTAAATCATCATACATTCTCTTAAAAGCACTAATCAACTAATTCAAACCAATAATCATATAGAACTCGGGTCTCATAGCAATAGGTGTTGGGAATGCATACTGAAAAGTCATACTTTTTATGTATTTTATTTTGTATCCCTAGCATATTAATGAGAAACATTTGAGATGATTTTGCATTTATGGTTTCATATTTATTTTTTTGAAGTATGAATGCATAGTCCGTATATTCTGTCCAGTATATAACTCGGTGCGTGCTGCACAGAAGATCGGGTCAAAGGTTCTGACAGATTATACAGGTAGGCTCACAATCGGAATGGACCAGGATGTTCCATTGGTACGATTGTAGTACATCGTTATAGTAGTTGGTCTTGGCTAGGTGGAACTGATCGAATTCAAGTTTTAAAAATTCGATGTTCGAGCTTGATATGCTAGTACACTTGGAGTGTATTGAGCAGGATCAATGGGATGATCGATTTTATACTGACTATATGAATTGATCCACATCCCGTATTATCATGTATTGCATGAACTCTTAATCCCGAAGTGATTGATTAATTGTGTTCAGTAAACTAATTTATTTATCGAGAATCCATATTTTAAACATGGGGAGAATTCAGTGCATTTGATAATTGAAAACTCAAGACATAATTTGAGTTAGGGTCGGGAGTTCAGCTAGAACCTTTAGTGGAATAAATTTTGATTCGTGCGAGAAAGAATCTAACTCGGGAAAAGAGTTAGGGATATCCGATTTTCTTATACGGTTAGCCCGAGCCCTATAATTCATCGTGATCCCTTACGTAGCCCATTATACCTACGAATATTTTTCTTATTGGTTTCGGTAATTATTTAATTTAATTAGAATGCCAATTTTGCCGCCAGGGACATTCAGGGATTAAATTAAATAATGAGAGGCGTTTTAGTCTTTTGGCACACCTAGGGATTTCTCCCTAAGTGGCCGGCCCTAATTAGGGGTGGGGATTTTGTTTTTTAGAAGATATATATATCTTCTTTAGTTTTAAGAAAGAGAATATATAATCTTATCATTATCTTTGATATATGTAGTAATATATCACAAGGTGGCTTTTTATATAAAAAAAACCTAAAACCCAAATCCCCACACACCAAACCGCCGCCCCCTCTCTCTTTTGGCAAATTGATTTTTGCTTTTTGGAGACAAGTGTGAGAAGAAACCGAGGAAAAGAAGAACTCTTCGATTGGAATCGGTGCCCATACACCGTGATCGTCGTAGTGCATTCGAGACATACGTGAGAAGATTACAAAGTCGTCTTCAACGTATTCGGGACTTCTTGAAACTTTTCGACAAGTTTCATAAAGGTATTGTGCTATTAAGATTAATAATGTTCTTTGTTTTTCATGACAGACGCGCATGTCGTTTTTTACGGTCACGGTGTCGGTTTAAAGTTTTTATTTTCGCTCAAACAATGGTATCAGAGCCGTGGTTGCGTTTTTCATGAAAAACCATTGTGCTTACCTTTTTTTGCAGCCAATGTCGTTATGATATGGTTAAATGCATGTCTAAATGTATGCATGGTTTATATCGTTTTTTTAATAGTTTACCTCGACGGTTCTGATTCGAGATTAGATTGGTTGTATGCCTCCTACGTGGGGTATAGGTTTTTTATGATGTAATCTATTATTTTATTCACTTTTTTTTGGATCAATATTGTAATCGGATTACGAAAAACGAGGAACGAAAATGAAAGAAGAACAACAAGGCAGCAGCGGCAATAGCCTGTTCGGCCAAAACAGTGGCGCCATTTTTGGGGCTTTCAGCAACTTTTTTTGACGCGATTTTTTTGCTAAAATTAAGGTTGTTTGTTGGCTATCCGATGGTGGTTCAGTGGCGGTTCAACGGCGACGGAGAGGCGGTGAAAACGGAGGCCAAACGATGGTGCTGAATTTTCATCACTACAAAAATTTTGGCCCTTTGAGGACTTTTTTGGGCCACTTCGACATCGTATTTTGAGGCAATTTTTTTTGGAGATCAAGACCTCGATGTGCTCTACCTACCATAAATTTTTGGGGGTTCAAAAGTGGCAACAAGGCGGTCAAACAGCTGCTGGAAAAAGGCGGCGCAGTGCTGCTGTCTACATAGCAGATTTTTTGGCAACTTAAGGGGCTGTTTGGGCTTCTTTTTTAGCATTTTTTCGGCGTTTCAGCGGTGGTCTGGGACTGTGACGGTGGTCCGAAGGCTGAGAAAAATTTTTGGGTCTTTGACGGCTCGTTTAGGGTTTCAAAACTCTCGGCGTTTAATGTTTAATTCGAGACCGTCGGATTAAAAGATTAAACGGATGGACCAGATCATAACGACTTAATTAATATTTATTTGTCGTTAGTTAATTATATATTTATTTATTTTATTTAATTGCGTGAATGATTTTTATTTTATTTTTTTTTCTTTTTATGCATGATTTTATTATCGGAAGTATAATAGGAAAAACTGGTTTATGAAATAAATAATCCTAACAATTTTTTAAAACGAAAAAATAAATAGATAATTATTTATTTAATTTTTGTGTTAAAATTAATTAAGATGTTTTAATTAAAACTCGGGTAATTAATTTCTTTCACAAAATTAAATAAGAAAGTTTTTTTGGTTTATTTTATTATGGTTAAACAAGAAATATTTTAATTGATTAAAATTAGATTTATTTTAATCAGAAATTAAAATATATTTAATCGTTTAAAATGAACAAAAAAGAAAAATCCTCAATTTTTAAAATATTAAGTGGGAGAAAGATTTAGTCACAGATAAATCATACGGTCTCGATTACACGTTCGTAGGAGATGTGGTTATAGCTCGCGCACCGGTTTTGACTTTCGGTCTCTCTAAGAAAGGGTTATAATCATGGTATCTCCGGTACAAATCTTCGAAAGAAGTAGATGTGAAAATAGTGCGAAGTAGGGTTCGTTCACACCGGGCCCAGGGTTTTGACATGGTATCTTCAAATTAAGGATAATGGTTATACAGTTAACCCGTGAATAAAAATATCCTCCCTAAGGAGTCACTATTTTTTATTTGTGGGGACCAAAATTAATTGGCTATTTAATTTATATGGAATGTCCTATATTAAGGAATGAAAAACCTAATAGTTCTTTGTTCGCTAATTGTTAAACGTCCGCACTACGTGGCCTATCAATTGATGTGACTCTGGGCCGGTGATTTTTTATTATAATATTTGGTTCTGGCAGTAAATTAATAGAATAGCATATTTGTTCGGATGGGTGTCGATTAGTAGACGTCCACATTACGTGGCCTGCTTAATCACGAACGATTCAGGCTGCCAATAATTCTTTTTAAAATAAAAGGTTGAGGGACCCTAATTTGATAAAAGAATTAAAAAGTTTTTCTCTTTTCTTTCTCGGGTTAATAATGGGACAATTCAATCCATTTCTGGCAATTCTCAAAGAACATAAACTAACTGGATCAAACTTTATCACATAAAAATGGAACCTCAATATTGTTTTGACTTCTGACAACTATAGGTTTGTGTTGCATGACCCCTGTCCTCCCATTCCTCATAGTGGATCCACC
>JAOTRH010481059.1:0-25412 GCA_034768845.1 Heliamphora exappendiculata | reverse complement strand
TAATTATTGATTTGCATATATTTAATATTCGTTATTTTGATTCATTAGAGGGTGCGATCTTATATGGGTATATATTCTCGGTGAGTTGGATAACGGTATTATTTATATGACAAATATTAATTATTGACGGAATTCACGTCCTAATGATCGGGATTGACGATACTCCCTTAAGGATGCTTATAAATTTTGACCGGGCCAAATCCTGCAGGTGAATTTAATTATTCAGCGGTCAAATAAGTTAAGCGAAAAGTCTTAATGAATATCAAGATGCCGATTAAATTAAATTATCCGTAATTAAATTTAATTGACGGATATCAAAAATCTTAACGTGGGGAGAAATGGTAAGCATTTAATAACAGGAGCTCAATGCAAGAAGGTCTTGCGATTATGGGTCATAGTGCAATTATAGTTCTTTAGTAGTGTGAACTGTAATTCAGTATTTTATGAAAATTGCAGAAACTGCTACTAGTTTTTCGTAATTGCAGATACTGCTATGCGTCTTTCTTTATTTATAGAAACCGCTGGTAGGTATCTGTATTCCACTGGAAGTTTAACTCATAATTACTCCACAGGTCCCTGTTGTAGCCCTATATATACGCGGGTAGGCCGAACTAGTTTGAGATTGATATAATTGATAGTTTAAAAATCTCATATATTATTATGATATTATTTTAGTCTTTCAAGACTTAAATATATCGGAGTTCTGCCGGTACGAGTTCTCGGAGGATCGTAGCCCACACTATGTTCGAGGATCACATAAGCGAATACAGTAGAAGATCTGACTAGTGCTTTAACTCGGAATCAAGTCGTAGTTGAAGATTAGATTTACAAGAGACATTCTTCTAAATTAACTTTGGTTGCACTAGTTTTATTTTGATCGTTCTTCATCAAAAGTTTTATCTGGAGCCCATTTTGGCATTTTTCCGTCCAATTAATTTTTTGCCGATAATCGTTTTACAAAAATAATAATCTTGACAATATTGCCTCCAACACAGATGTCCATGGCCTTGGTGATAAGCACAATACTGCAAAGTATTGTATCTCGGGGGTGAGGATTAGGCACCGGCATGGGATCCACCAGCATGATGAGCTCTTTTTCAACAAGTTGATTCAAGGCGGTGATTAATGAAATGTTAAGGGGAGTAAGACTCTCCTTGGCCGTTGTTGTGCCTGCTGACTGTTGCTCGCCTGCTAATTATAGCCTAGTTGCTGGGTAGAGGAAGAAGAGTTTAGGAAGTTTACCTCATTTGAACGTGACACGAGGTTGGTAACAACAAACTAATTCTGGTTGTTTTCCAGAAAGGTCCTTCTCGATTTCTGGCTGGGTTCTACTTTCTCAATATCTCCAGACTGAATGGCATCTTCGATTTGCACCCCAGTGTCAAATAACTGCTCAAAGGTAGAGAGAGGTTGTGTGATGAGATAACGCTTTAGAGGAGACTGCAAACTTTTCACTACCATTCTCACTTGTTTTTTCTCAGTGGGCTGGTACGTCATCTTGGCGGCTTTGCCCTTCCACTGGGTTAGAAAATCCACAAACGATTCCCAGTTCTCCTGGTGAGTTATTTCTAACTCTCGGGTGGTCACATCCAGTTGGACATTGTAGCTATACTGACTGATGAATACAGTGGCTACATCTTCCCAAGTTATGGTCGTAGCCACCTCCAAAGAGAGGAACCAACTTTGTGCTGCCCCAGAAAGTGATCGGTGGAATAATTGGGCCTTGAGCTAATCGTCAATTCTCATTGGGGAGAGAGTTCCAACGTACATCCTCAAATGAATTCGTGGATCTTCGATGCCGTTAAACTTCTCCATCTCCGACATTTTAAAATTTTCAGACAATTTGGCATTTGAGAATAGACATAAACCACCCACATCCAGTATGTACTCTTCTACACCCTTAACCTTTCTCAGTACTTTCTCCATTCGATCAATCTTCTCTGCCAGAGTGGATTCCCTAGACTGAGTAGTAATTTCTTCTTCCACCGCCATCGGGCGGGGGACCCGAGGTGGCACAACAACTTATAGTGCATCATGTCCTTGGTTATCGTTCCAAAAGTCTTCACCATTTTCGTTTGTATTCTTTCGCTGTCCGTTGGCACCTGACAGACGGGCCTGAATCGCCCAAATTTGCGCCTGACATTGGTTTTGAGCTTGAGTCTGCTGCTCCATAGTTCTCTGTATCTCAGTAATAACTTTCATCAGAACTGTCAAGTTCACCTCATTCTCTGCCATTTTCGATGACTCGGCTGGCTGTTTAGATATTCTATAGAGTCTACCTGACCCTGATCTTGCCCAGACATGTGTTGACTGTGATCTTCCCGGCTCAATGATCTAGACCAGGAGAAAACTTGGATCCCAAAAGCAAAATAACCAGTATCAAAACACTTTTTGGATAAGAATTCTTACGATATATAACAAGCATCCCAGATACCCAAAACAACAAACCATAGGCAGATAATCGCTGAAGCTGAAATAATGCCCTTGTCGGGCTCATATTGGTAGCGTAACAACAGGACGACCCAAAAAATAGAATGGTGGGTAAGAAGGGGATTAACTAAACTCTAGAATGAAGGTTCATCTAAACGGAGAAACGAACAGCACTCCGTTAAGAAGGTAGTTCTAACCCCCAAGAGACCCGTTCAATCTAAGATTCTATGGAAAAAAAAAAGGGCAGCACAATGGTAGGAAAGCAAGACTAGCTCACAAGGGTATAACGAAGGTTCGTAGCAGATCTAAACAAAAGTGGGGGAGAAACTAATAATTCAGGAAGAACCCAAAAAAGAGTGGAACTATCCTAGAGGCTTCAAACAAAGCACGGGCATGACCTAGAGAAGAAAACTACTGCGTGAAAACCAAACATGGTGAAAAACAAAGTCCGAGCAAGAACCCGAAGGTGAAACTAACCTGAACAGCAAGGGATAACAAAAAACCCAGGCCGATCCCAAAAAAGTAACTATCCTAAGCCAAACAAATAATCCTAATAATACGCAATCAAAACATACAACTAAGAAAATACATAATCCTACTAGGGTTCGTAACACCTAATTAGAGGTTCTACGCTACTATATACAAAAGGCCAGTTTTGGTCAATCGATCAGGGTACTTTCTGAATAGAGTCGGATATATACCTCCCATGCAGGACATGATCAAACAGTACGCCCGAACTCTTTTACTGCAGCTATGATAGCGTACAGTCAGTAAGGGTTATCCGCCTTCCCAACAATCCCCGAAACGGATGAACGTTTAGGGCATTAGGTCGACCAGACATGGAGATTTGAATAACAATGCACATGCATACAAAAATATAAATAAAAATTTCTTATTGAGAACCAATGATGTTTTCAACTCTAGTCCTCTTATTTGATTTTATAAACCAGTCGCCAAAAAATACTGTGCCACCAGAATTTTAGAGTTTTGAAAATGGTCAAAAATAAGAGAATTTAAAAATATTTTAAAAATATTTTAACACCTTGAAAATAAAATTTTAAAAATTTCTTTTTTGTTGAAAATAGATTCGTCACTTAGTTTTTGAGAAAAACTAAGAAAAACAAAAACGGCTACTGATCTTTAAAACATTTAACCAGAGAAAAATGGTTCGGGGGCTAAGATACGAACGAGATGCTGCCACGTTCTAGGGCATGCCAGGCCATTTGGAGTTGGAGGTCGCCATGTTATGAGTTGGCGGTCGCCATGTTTAAAAAGGTTTCACAAGGTTCTATTGGTGGTTGCTATAATGCATGGTGGTGGTCATCAGGTTGGAGGTGGTGGTCGCCATAATGCATGGTGGTGGTCGCCAGGTTGAAGGTGACGGTCGCCACTTTTGGCTAGGATTTCCAAGAGATTTTATAGGCGATCGCCACAATAAACATGGTGGTCGCCACATTGGAATAACTTGCATAGCAGGTTATTGGTGGTTTTTGTTGGAGGTAAAACTGCTAAGATCATTATTTTTGCAAACGATTTTTGGTAAAAAATTAACTGGACGGGAAAACACCGAAATGGGCTCCAAATAAAACTTTTAACGTAGAACGATCAAAATAAAATTCTCGCAACCAAAGTTAATTTAGAAGAATAACTTTTGTCGATTTAGTCTTCAACTACGACATGATTCCGAATTGAAGCTCTAGTCAAATCTTCTACTGTATTTTCTTACGCGGTCCTCGAACATAGTGTGGATTACGATCCTTTGAAAACTTGTACCAGTAAAATCCCGATATATTTAAGTCTTGAAAGACAAAAATAATATTATAATAATAATGATATAAAATAATCAAAAACAAGTTCAGCCTACCCGCATATATATAGGGTTACAGCAGGAACCTGTGGAGTAATTATGAGTTAGACTTCTAGTGGAACACAGACGCCTACTAGAGATTTCTGCAATTACAGAAAGACATGCAACGATTTCTGTAATTTTTGTAAAATACTGAATTACAGTTCACACCACTAAAGAACTATAATTGTACTCTGACCCATAATCTCAATACCTTCTTGCATCGAACTCCTGTTATTAAATACTTACCATTTCTCCCCACGTTAAGATTCTCGATATCCGCCATATAAATTTAATTACTGACAATGTAATTTAATTAGTATCTTGATATTTCTTAAACCTTTCAATTAACTTATTTGACCGCCGGATAATTAAATCCACCTGTAGAGTTTTGGCCGGTCAAAACTTATAAGCATCCTTAAGGAGGTATCGTCAATCTTGACCTTCGGGATGTGGATTCCTTTAATAATTAATATTTGTCATATAAATAATACCGTTATCCAACTCACCGAGAATATAGACACATATAAGATCGCACTCTCTAATGAATCAAAACAACGAATATTAAATATATGTAAATCAATAATTATTTGAGAATTAAGAGGATAAGCACTATTCATAATAATCTTGGGCTGTGAATTAATTTATATAGTCAGTACAAAATAATTACCATTAATGTCTCGTTCAATACCCACAAAGTGTACTAGCACAGAGAGTCAGAATTATAGACGATACTATTATCTGTTTCCCGTAACCAAGACAAGTCTACTAAAACTCTGTGCTACAGTCATTCCGATGGTATGTCCATTTCCATCAAAAGTGTGAACATAAAACTTATATTCTGTAAGAACCTAAAATCTGATCTTCTGTGTGCAAGTTATACTCTACACACCAGATTAAATACTATGTAGAATATCGGACATCCATACATAACATTAAAGAAATAAAATACATACATTACTCATAAAGATTCTCATAAAATAGAAAATTAATTTTATTAAAATTAAATTAAATTAATTACCTCAAATGTCCCGTTCAATATACACAAAGTGTACTAGCACAGACAGTCGGAATAATAGACGATGCTATTATCTATTTTTCATAACCAAGTCAGGCCTACTAAAACTCTGTGTTACAGCCGTTCCGATGGTATGTCCATTTTCATCTAAACTGTGAACATAAAATTTATATTCTGTAAGAACCTAAAATCTGATCTTCTGTGTGCAAATCATACTCTACATACCAGATTAAATACTATACAGAATATCGGGCATCCATGCATAACATTAAAGAAATGATACACATACATTACTCATAAAGATTATCATAAAATAAAAAATTAATTTTATTAAAATAAAATTAAATACTAAAAATATAATTTTCAGTATACCAACCATAACAATCTCCCACTTATACTCAAAATCATGCTGTCATACATCTGACTCCCATGCCTTCTACATGATTATCAAAAGTCTTAGCCGGTAAGCTCTTTGTAAAGGATTTACAAAGTTGTCTCCTGATGTAAGCTGTATGTCTGACTAAAAATCTGAGTCTATGTACCCAAAGGTACTAGACTGTCTGCCTGGTAAATCAACATATAATCTTTTGTCCTTTTCAGGTACTTGATTATATTCTTTACCGCAGTCCAATGCTCTTGCCCTGGGTTAGAATGATATCTGCTAATCATGTCAACGGCAAAGCAGATGTCGGGTCTACTGCAAAGCATAGCATACATGAGACTTCCTACTACCGAAGCATAAGGAACCGCCTTCATTTTCTCTATCTCATCATGTGTCTTAGTACACTGATTCTTGGATAGGGTGATTCCATTCCTGAAAGAAAAAAACCCTTCTTGGAATCTTGCATGCTAAAACGAGTAAGGATGTCATTGATATACTTTACTTGTGATAAGTCAAACATCATTTGTTTCTGATCTCGCACAAGCTTGATCCCAAGGATGTAACTGAATTCTCCCAAGTCCTTCATATCAAACTGCCCAGATAATCATACTTTAACCGTAGATAAAGTTCCTACATCGTTTTTGATGAGCAAGATATTATCTACATAAAGTACTAGGAAGATCACCACGCTTCCGCCATGCTTCTTGTACACACAGGACTCATTCGAACTTTGATCAAAATCGTAAAATTTTATAGCTTGATTAAACCGAGTATTCCAAGACCTCAATGCCAGCTTAAGTCCATAAATAGATTTCTTAAGCTTGCACTACATGTGCTCGAGGCCCTTTGTATTGAATTCGTCTGATTATATCATATAGATACACTCGTCATGACTTCCGTTAAGAAAAACTGTCTTGACGTCCATTTGCCAAATTTCGCAATAGAAAAGAGAGACAATAGATAAGAAAATTCGGATAGACTTAAGCATGACTACCGGAGAAAAGGTTTCCTCATAGTCGATCCCTTCTTTCTGAGTGAATCCTTTAACAATAAGCCTAGTTTTGAAGGTTTCAACCTTCCCGTCTACTCCTCTCTTCCTCTAATAGATCCACTTGCATCCAATGGATTTTATTCTTTTGGGTGGTTCTACAAGTTCCCATACCTCATTAGAATACATAGATTCCATCTCTGAATTCATAACTCCTTGCCAAATATCTACATCTTTGTCTTTTAATACTTCATTGTAGTTACAGGGCTCGGTATCTAGTTCTGCCGAGATCTTATCAGATGACTCTCCTAAGAACATATACCGATCAGATTGATGAACAATCCTCCCACTACGACGAGGCACTACCTGTGTCTGTGTATTAGCAGTAATAGGCTGTGCAAAATTTGAACCCTGTGCATCAGCACCCTGTTCTTGATTTGCACATGTCCCGATAATCCTCCCACTACGACGAGATAATACAATATCAGTGACTTGTGGTTCCTTTTTCGTTCTAATGGTATTTTCTCTTAGTTTTTCTAGAATAATTTTACTTTTGGGCCTGTGATCCATAATATAATTATCTTCTAAGAATCGGGCATTGGTGCTAACAATGACCTTCTGATCCTTAGGATTATAAAATAGACCACCTTTCGTTCCTTTAGGATACCCCACAAAGAAATAAATTTCTGACCTCAGTTCCAACTTACCCGCGTTCCCTTTCAACACATGTGCGGGACACCCCCAAATCCGAATGTGTTTCAGACCAGGCTTACGCCTGCTCCACAATTCTATGGGAGTAGAAGGCACTAACGTAGAAGGTACCATGTTCAGAATGTAAGCCACTGTCTCTAAAACGAGTTATCAAAATGAATGTGGTAAACCTGAATAACTCATCATTGACCTTACCATCTCCATAAGGGTCCTATTCCTTCTTTCTGCTACACTATTCTATTGTGGAGTGCCAGGTGCAGTTAATTGGGATATAATCTCCTCTGATAACAAGTAGTCCTTAAACTCTTCAAAGAGGTATTTCCCACCACGGTCGGATCGTAGTGATTTGATACTTTTACCCATACGCTTCTCTGCCTCCGCCTTGAATTCTTTGAATTTCTCAAAGTATTCAGACTTACGGTGCATCAGGTAAATATATCCATACCTAGAGTAGTCATCAATGAAACTGCTGAAGTACTCAAAGCCACTTCTAGCCCGAATTTTTATAGGACCACACACATCAGAATGAACTAGCTCCAGCAGTTTTTTAACTCTATAGTCTTTGGCCGAAAAGAGCCTTTTGGTCTTTTTACTCTCTAAGCAAGATTCACATACTGGAAGAGCCTCCACTTTCAATGAATTCAAATGTCCATCTGCTACAAATCTGTTTATCGTTTTTAGATTAATATCACACAAGCGTAAGTGTCAAAAAATATTTGGTTCACTAAAAAATGAAACTTTTTCTTATATGATAATATAGATGTATTATTCATTTCAGTCAGTTACAGTGTAGGAGAGATTGGAGTAATAATATAAAAATTATCCACCAATGTACCAGTATAGATAACCCATTTATTATCTTTAATATCCACAGAGTTATTAAAATAAATCAAAAATTCATCTTTAGCCAATCCAAAAACAAAAACTAAGTTCCTTCTAATGGCAGGTACATAAAGACAATCTCTCAATATTAAAGCCCAATTCCTACCAAAATTGAGAGTGACATCTCCTACTGCAACTGCTGTTGCCTTTGTATTATTATCCATATGCAGGTAAATCTCTCCATCACTAAGTTGTCGGGTATACTGAAACTTCTACAATGAATTGCAGACATAATTAGTGGCTCCCGTATCTATACACCAAGTACCGGTAGATAACACCGCTAAACATATTTTTCACAACCAATGAACAGAAATTACCCTGTTTATTTTGCCTTTTGAGAAATACTGGACATAACTCTTTCTAGTACCGGGTTTTGTTGCAGTGAAATCATCTGTCTTTTGGCTTTTTCACATCATTCTATGGCCCACTAACTACCCTAAAAATCGTGTCTCCCTATTTTCGAATATTTTTCTTCTTCATGTCATTCGTCCGAGAGAAAGAACCTTTGTTAGAAACAAACACATTTTCTGGTATTGAAGGAATAGCATTTGTATTTAAAACTATATCCATGTTACACTTTCAGTCAATAAAATTTAGTCCCGTAATTTTATTTTTTTGAGCATTGAAACGAGTGGGTTGAAATCTATTTTAATCATGAGAATCGCATAATTTAAAAAATTATTAATTATAATGAGCAAAATTTTGAATTTATTTTAATTTGATTCCCTCTACCATTTTAAAATTAATTCGCTAGCAGCCTAGTAACCTGAGAATAGCATGCCTTCATAAAAGCAGACAGGCTAATTTTTTTTTAATTTTACTATCTAGGAAACTGATTATGTTAAGTAAAATTAAATAGCTAACATGATTTTGGCCCAATATATAATAACAGCGACTTAATTGGAGAGAATGCAATTATATACAGTTAAGTTCTAACCATAACCTAATCCCAAATTAATCGATTCTTAATAAACTCTTTAGTTGGAGAAGTGATCTACACTAACGATTATCCAGAATTATCCATAAATAAGGTTTGTACTGACGATACCGCAATTAATTTGTCCGTTTAAAAGAAATGCCTTATGCCGACATGCAAATTTTAATTGCATTACCTAAAACTGGTAATGGAGACCGCGAGATTTATCTAAAAGAATCAAGTATCTTTCCGTGTACACGATTTCAAAGATTCTAATTTATTAAACCATCATTTCGTGTTTAAATGCGTAACAAATAAAGTTTAATAAATGCATAGTTTTTTTTTTAACTTTTTAACTAAGGTAGTGATTAAAGACATTTATTTATTTTATTTTTTGTTTCACATTTTTTGAAAAATAATAATTTATTTTGATTAAACATTTTTCTATTTAATTAATTTAAAATTCAGAATTAATTCTCACGTTTTTTTTTCAAGATATCCAATTTTAAAAAAAAACATCTTTAAACGTGATATTTTGTAAAAAAATAAAATATATAAAGTTTTCCATTTAATTAAAATTAATTAATTAAATTTTTTTTATTTTATTTGTAATTACAAAATATTTTAATTAAAATTAAATATTTAAATTAATTAAACTAACAGGATAAAACAAAATCAATAATTATCATTCACGCAATTAAAATATAAAATTAAATTAAATATAAGATAAATATCTCGATTTTATGATCGAATCGAAACTCTAAAAAGTTTTAATCTCTTAATCCGAATAAGTTTCTAGTCTTTCAGTCTGTATCTAATTCCTGTATCCCAGTTGCATTGAATTTTCGCCACACAAAGAAACTATTTCGGAATAACTATGCCGCTTGGAGACAGGTTTTGGAATCAACCGCTCATGCTTTTTATTTTAAAAAAAATAAAAAACCGTGGCTGTTTGGAATTGCTTCCGTGGAAGCTGGACCCTAGGATTTCACCACCTACTATTTGCTTCAAAACAGTGCCTCGTTTGGCTTTGGAATTGGCGCCCGAACTGTTTGGTGCTAATTTGGAAGCCGCTGCGTCAAATCCGGTCGCCTGTTATGGCTTTTGATTGGAATTAGGCTTCCACAAAAATTGTGTCGCTTGCGCCTGTGCTGATTGAGAATTGCGCCGAAGTGGCGCTTCAGTGTTTGGGATTGCACCGATTGCTTGCTGCGCCGTTTCTTGGCTCGGCTAACCAGAAAAATTCTGTTTGGCCAGAAAAAAAAAACCGTAGCTTTATACCACCTGAACCACTGCCGATAGCCGCTGCCTTCCACCATCAGTTGCCGTCATACTTGTTCTTATTTTTTTCTTTCTAATAAATTAGAAAAAAAAACTTAAAAAACATAAAAAAAATTTACATCGATACCTATGTCCCATAAGCTCGCATTCGTTCTAAAAATTAATTAATTTAACACGGTAAACCCCTGTGATTAAAAAAATTAATTAAATCATCATCCATTTAAACCATTCAATCAAATATAAAAAAAAAAATAGTTGATCAAAAAATCAGGATTAGAACGCTTGCAAAACAAAATCAACACAGTTCTAAATCTACCCGACCCCGATAAACCGTAAAAAAAAAAAATAAAACGGCTCTGATACTAATTTGTTGGAGGCAATACTGCCAAGATCATTATTTTTGTAAAACGATTTTCAGTAAAAAATTAACTAGACGGACAAACGCCGAAACGGGCTTCAGATAAAAATTTTGACGTCGAATAATAAAAAATAAACCCATGCAACCAAAGTTAATTTAGATGAATACCTCTTGTTGTTCTAATCTTCAACTACGACTTGATTCCGAGTTGGAACTCCGGTAAGATCTTCTACTGTATTCCCTTACGCGATTCTTGAACATAGTATGGGTTACGATCTTCCGAAAACTCGTACCAGCAGAACCCTGATATATTTTTAAATCTTGAAAGACAAAAATAATATATCAATAATAATAATGATATATGAACTATCTGATATATGATGTATCAATCTCAAACTGATTCAGCATACTCGCGTATATATAGGGTTACAGCCGGGACCTGGAGAGTAATAATGAGTAAGATTTTTAGTGGAACACAAACACCTACCAGCGATTTCTGTAATTAAAGAAAGACGCATAGCAGTATCGGCAATTATGGGAAACCGACAGCGATTTTTGCATTTTTCATAAAACACTGAATTACAGTTTACACCACTAAAGAACTATAATTGCACTATGACCCATAATTTCAAGACCTTCTTACATTGAGGTCCTGTTATTAAATGCTTACCATTTCTCTCCATGTTATGATTTCCGATACTCACAAATTAAATTTAATTACTGATAATTTAATTTAATCGGGATCTTGATATTTTATAAGCCATTTTACTTAACTTATTTGACCGCCGGATAATTAAATCTATCTGCAGGGTTTGGTCTGGTCAAAATTTATAAGCATCCTTAAGGGGGTATCGTCAATTCTGATCTTTCGGGACGTAGATTTCGTCAATAATTAATATTTTTTATATAAATAATATCGCTATCCAACTCACCGGGAATATAGACCTATATAAGATCATACCCTCTGATGAATCAAAACAACGAATATTAAATATTCACAAATCAATAATTATTTCAGGATTAAGAGGATAAGCACTATTCATAATAATCTTGGAATGCGAATTAATTTATTTAGTTAGTAGTCAGTACAAAATTAATTACCCAAAATGTTCCGTTCAATACACACGAAGTGTACTAGCATAGAGAGCCGGAACAATAGACGACGCTATTATTTATTTCTCGTAACCAAGACAAGCCTACTAAAATTTTGTGGCATAGTCGTACCGATGGTATGCCCATTTCTATCTAAACTGTGAACATAAAACTAATATTCTGCATGAAATTAAAATCTAATCTTCTATGTGTAAGCCGTACTCTATACACCAGATTAAATACTATACAGAATATCGGATATCCATGTATAATAAGAAAATAATATACATACATTGTTCATAAAGATTCTTATACAATAAAAATTTAATTTTATTAAAATAAAATTAAATACCAAAAATATAGTTTTCAGTATATCAACCCTAACACATGCATGTCTCCTTCTCTTGGAACCTGGGCATATGCGCGACCTTGGTCCCTACCACGTCTCAGCATCATTGCTTTATATAAGAAAGAATGAAAGAAAAATATCAATAACAAGGTCTAAACCCACTCAGCTCTCACGGACAATACCATCCCTTCTCATGATACCACATAACACATACCATCTCACTAACATGCTTTATACAACACATAACGAAATGGACTAATCGAAATGACACGTCAATCTGGGTAACTAGCTTGGATTTCTGGTTATAATGGACGTCGACCAAATGCTTTTCTAACTCAAACCCCAAACTAGTCAATTGGTCGCCCGAGGGCAAGACATTCCATCATAAAAATCCAACCTTCATACCTAAATACCACATAACATGCAAATGACAAGTTATATTCAAGCTATTTCATGCTAGCACACTATGATATGAATGTCACATATCAATGCAAACTCTCACGTAATAGATCAACCACTCTTACGGTCCCTAATTATTCGAACCTAAAGCTCTAATACTAATCTGTCACGCCCTCAACTTCCGAGTAGTGAACCAACCCTAACAATTCAACTGAAAGAAGTTTTTCTTAGTAAAAAGAGTTTTAAGCTCAAAACTTCACCAACTCTTTGAATAAACCATTTGAAAAGAAAGGAATCAGATCCCCCAAGAAAAGAATTTAGAACCCAAAAGAACCAACCAAAAAAATTGCTTTAGTCGATTAGTCTTTCACAAACTAAAACTACCGAGAGCAATGTTAGACTGATCGATAATTCGATCGATCGATCCATCGATCGGTTTAACACTGGACTCTTTTTGAAAGTATATTTTTCAATCCCAACCTTCCACACTTCAACCGTACATCTATACAAGCCTCCCAAAAGATTCCACATACAAATCATAAAAGAAAAGATAGAGAAAACACTCCCAACCAGCTCTACACATCGAAAATCTAACGATTTTATACATAGAATCTTGTAAACGAGAGATAATAAACCCAAAGCAATGCTCAATAACCTCACATGCATATAGTTCATGAGTACGTGTGGCCTTAGGACTTTACAAAACGTTCATCAACTAACCCAAGTGAAAAATCATGGTATCAAAGAATTACATCTACAAATATATATTTCTCAAAAGATCTTTCTCTAAGAATGCAATTCTATCTAAAAAGTTCAAAACATGGTCTTGAGACCAAGCTCTTCAGTCAGCCACCTTCTTCTCGTCATCACCTGAAAGATTTTTTAAATAATATGAGCCGAGCCTCGTAGAAAATAGACTAAATATAAATAAATGCATGACACGTGAAAATGATCATGTAAATGCACAACACATTTAAGGTAGAACCAAATCCACCTTTCTAATAAATTCTCATTCACATTATCAATTTTCTGTTATATACTCAACCAATACATACATTAATAAGCTCTCTAACCCCATCATCTCAAACCCACCCGGTTACCATATCTTCTCATTTAATTCGTTTCCTCCAAAAATCTTTCATTTATCATTTTCATCATATGGCTCACCAACCTGATTTCATTTGTTGAGTTAATTAAGTACCAAGGCCGGACGACACCTATAGACCCAAGCGTATTTATCACAACCTGGCCACGCGAGGCCTAATGATTGAATACCCATTCTATAGCCCGGCACGAAAAGTGCACATTTTTTATTTCTCTCGAAAATATCGATGGGTGGGCTGTCCAAGAGCACGCTTTTACGGGGATTAACCCGAATGAAGAGCCTATTTTATATTGTGCAAGTTTTTGATTTTTCACCGAGGGAAAATTAGTGCCCAAACTTAATTATCCAGTCCATTTATATGGTACTTTAATTAATTCATTCACAATTAAACCAACGTGAGTCCAATCATCAATCAGGTTCCTCTCACCATACCCAACACTATTATTAGCAATTCAAATATCATTATTAATTTTATACATGAATTAACACAAGGAGATACATCCAATTTTCCTATCACATGCCATCATTCACATCTTCCAATTCATGAAATTTATTTAAATTTCACAACCCAACATTACTCTATTTTCATTTATTCCTAGGATTTAAGAAATTTACATAACAATATAATAATACAAGTCCCAATTTGTTAAAAATATAACTAATTTCACCATTCGGGTCCAATAACCCCTGTAGGGACTCGACTCTTTTTTATTTTGAGGATTAATTAAAATTTGCTTTGAGACTTTCGGTGGAAAGTGAAAGGGCATTTTATTTTGAGAAAGAATTAAAATCCTATGATGATAATGATTGACAACGGTAATTGTATGCTTAGTAGTGCATGAGAATATTGTTGTGCGGTGTTTGGCTTATGTTTTGGTTTAGTTTCAAATCTTTTGTTCGGATTTTCATCCAGCGATGACCGCTCGAGTGGTGGGGAGCCCGCTCAAGTGGATAGGTGGAAGAGTGTTCGGGTAAGTGAGGACCGCTCGAGTAGTGGGGGGTCCGCTCGAGCGAATTGTCGACGAACAGACTTTTTAAGTCGCGGGTTAGCCTCTTTCTCTCATTATTTTATTTCCCCTCTCTCTCTAGAATAGAGGTTGAGAGGTAGGGTTGGGTTTGGAGAGTTCTTAGAGCTCTCCTTGTTTCTCTTGGTGGTGGTTTCCTATTTCCCCTCTCAGTAGAATACTCGTTGGAGGCTTGAGCTTGGCGTTAGAGGCTTCTTTCTCGCCTTTCGGTTGGAGATTCTTATGATTGGAGCTTGCTATGGTGATTCTCTGAGTGTTACAACTTAAAAAATGTAGGATCTATGACTATTGTTGATCAATACATGTACATGAGTTGTATATTCGTTGGATTTACTTAAAAGCATGATGAATTTATATTTTTGGAACCCTATGTTAGGGTTTGAGGTTAAAACATGTTGAATCATGAGTTTATTGATGATTTATGTTAAATCTATCATGTTTGTATCGTTCGAGAACCGTTGATTGGGTATGGGATGGTGATAATACTTTCCTATGAATATTTTTGTGTATATGAATTTGGGCGTGTTGATGATTATATACGTCATGAGCCATGCTATGTTTTGAACCGTATACTCAAAAATGGGGTATGGATGGGAACGTAGTGAATGACAGCATAATAATCATTAGCCTTACATGTTTCAAAATTTTAGACATGAATGAATTTGGGGGGTATCCTATAGCGATCTGATGCGTCCTAATATTTATTTATTATTAATTATTTTAACCTAAATAAAATTACCGAAATTATTCTCTAATAGTTTATAACGCATGTTGTATGCGGTTGGCACGGGAAGGAATCTCGGGATATTAATTGGTAATTAATTCGGAGGTACCAGAAAATCTTCATGGTGACAATTGAATTAATTTATATTAATTTGAAAGAATAAGTGAAGTGAGCTTTTACAATACGCATAGATAATGATAGTATAATTTAATTAAAACTTAGAAATGGAGAAATTGATTTGTTTAAAGAAAATTCATATTAATGTTAGTGGAGAGGGGCTTTTAGAAGAATCTGGAAATGGAAACCATTAAACATTAAAATGGCTCCAAAATTGTATCGAGATAGTTTATGGTGTATGTGTTGAGAGAGTGATAAGCGAGTTGATGAAAAATCTAATGGGAATTTTGGTCCATGTGAACCCTCGTGCCCTGAAGTTGATTGCTTTGAGATGGTCATGTTTGATGTGGGTTATGCCTCGGTGGCTCAGTGGTGTGAGTTGAACCTCGATTCTATATCGAGTGAAGATAACTTGAGATTTGGTGATGAATTTTGGAGAC
This sequence comes from Heliamphora exappendiculata, assembly GCA_034768845.1. NCBI lineage: Eukaryota > Viridiplantae > Streptophyta > Magnoliopsida > Ericales > Sarraceniaceae > Heliamphora > Heliamphora exappendiculata. The sequence continues at coordinate 9,349 of JAOTRH010481059.1, read as the reverse complement.
GAATTTTCCTAACGGAGGGAGGCTGTGGAGACCTAATACGTCTTAATTAATTAATTAATTTTGTTAACGTAATTAAATTCGTGAAATTGAGTTTGATGATATATGCTTGCATGTTTGGATAGCCAGGATAATAGGTTGCGATTAATTATATGATAAAAAAATATTAATAATGTAGTTGGAATTAATTGTTTTTAATTAAATTGAATTGAAAAATAAATTAAAGTGGTTCTTTTTTATTAAATAAATAAATATATGTATACTAGTTCAAAGTGAGAACTTTCTGGAAGAGTGGAGAAACAAAGCAACAAAAAAAATAAAAACAGCCCACACATACCCTACCTTGCGACCGCATCTTCTTCTCCTCTTCTTCTGTTCATTTGCTTCCTACCATGGGAGAGCTTTTAATCTCCAAAAACTTAATCTCTCTCAAGAAATCGAATGGCCTCCGCTCTAAATTAGAGAATGCCGATTAGGATCCAAGCTACACGCAACAAGGGCTATGCGTGGAACCCTCTAAGAGCCAAACTTGTGGAATTTGAAAATCAGTGTCAAATGCACGAAACTGGCAGTGTATAGATGTTGTGAGCTTGATTGGCTTGGTTGTTTTAGAATGGTGCGTCGATGGGTTTGATGTCCTTTAAGGGGATGGTAACGGTTGGTGTGTGGATCTATGGCGTAGATGTGATTGTCTTATGTGTGTTGTTTTATCCTTGTTGAATGTGATTGTTAGGACCTTTGATTGATTCTTGATTTGGCAGTTTTCTGAGAAGATTAAAGCCTCCATACATGCTATAAACTTGTTGTGGCCCTTTGGGTTATGCTTTGTGAATCTGTATCATCGTGATTGCATGAGTGTAGGGCTAGTTCCTCATGATATCTTGGTGAAGATTTGTTTGCTTTACCCAATGAGTATGAGTGCTCGAGCTATGTCTCTTGAGATATTAGGTTGGTAAACCTGGAACGCCTACCCCTTTTCTGAAGAAGGAGTTAATGTTAGGGTGTAGAATTTACGTCTGCACAAGTAAGTCGAAGGTTTTTTGGTGCTTATATAATACATATTCTGATCAGTGCGGGAATTGTGATATCATTAACTCTTGTCCAAGTAAGATTCTTGCTGAAGTTTCTGTGACCGTGCTGTTCACTGTATGAGGCCATGGTAGTCCATTATTTGTCTCAATTTATGTTATTAACGTTGGAACTGCTCAAAATGTTCAAAGCTAGTGTTCGATTACTTGTTCATGGTAAGAATACAAGTTATGTACAGTTGAGTTTGAGATTATTAGGAGAATGTGCTTCAATTGTGAGTCACAAGGAATTCGTTATCTGTAAGGCCTTCGTCGGTGTGGCCCTATTTAGTCGACATGTTTTATAGGTTGGAATGGGAAGGTCTTATTCGTATACTCTCGTAAAAATACTTAGGTTCGATTGATGAGAAATTAAGAGGGGTGGTGATTCCGTTAGTTTCGAAAATGTCGCGTGATAGCTTAGTATGCATACGTTGAAGGATTAAGTGTGTGAGTGCGAATATTATAAGGGTAAAGTAGGGGTATGCGAATCGAGTTTTGGGCATTTTTGTGCTTGGTCTTGTATGGATTGAGTGGTGTTGGTGAGGGTTTCCAGGTTATGTGTTGTTGCCATCTAAATAGAGGGTTGTTGTACATGTGGTACGGATGTAAACGGAAGGATGCAAGTGTATATACATATATCGACAAATGGTGCGGTTGATAACTACCAAGAGCTCAATAATTGACTAAGTGTGTAATGTTGTGAATACGAGAGATAAACGTATGTGGTAAGTGTGGGCTAAATTTGGATGGAATTAGTTGTGATTGAATAGAGGTCGGATGATTGATTAAGGGTCAGAGGGTTGATTGTAAAACGTGGGTCTATGTATATGCATGATAACGTAATATGTGATGTGGTTGGATTTGTGTAGGTTAGTATGTACTTGTGGAATGTTCTGTCTGTATGGCGTATTTGGCCCAAGTGACACAGTGAGTTCATGTGACTGAATTACTCTTAATGACTATAATACCGAGGTGGTGATCTTAATGGTGTGGGATCTTGCCCTTGATGATGATATGACATCTCGTATTTCTGTGAGATGAGAGTTGTGGCGTGTGAGTTGAGGAGTTTCAGGTTGAGGATTGGTAGAGGGTGAAGGTGTCGATGGGATGCTTGCAAATATAAGAAGAAAATGTGTTCTTTGGAGTTTTCGATTAGTTGAGTGAGTTCTTTTATCTAAAACCAGAGGTTTGTTGTCTCTGCTCGGGAACGAGTATCTCTTAAACTTTAGTGATAGCATTTCTGACATATGTAGAGTGATGATGTGGCTTCGAGTTTGTTGTCATTAATAGTCACGAATGTGTGAAAAAGATTTTGGGTGTGATGCTTGTGAATCCTTGTGAGCAATGTCAGAGCTTAGTGATGTGTGTCTGGACTTACGATAATAGCCTGCAGTATGGCTTTTGCATAGGGATGAGGTAGTTTGCAGAAATTCATATGGGAGTCATAGTCCTTATGGAAAAGGGTGGGAAGCATTTGAAACCAGTTCTAGTGTAGACTAGCTTCGTGCTATAAGTTTGATCGCTTGTATTGATCGAGTCTAGTGTGACCGGTGTTTTGGTGCCTCGTTGGTGTGAGTTAGATCTCGGTCTAACGATGTTTTGATAACCTTAGTGTTGATAAGACCTATCGGTATAGATGTTTCTCTTTCGAAAATATGTTTGTGTTGTGAGATATCTTCTTTGGGGAGATTGTGGGTGGTTGACGGAGAGGCAGCTGACTCGAGTTCTATTATTAAATTTTGAGGATAAAATTTTCTAAGAGGAGAAGGTTGTAGGGACCCAGCTTTTTTTTATTTTGAGGATTAATTAAAATTTATTTTGAGACATTTAGTGGAAAGTGAAAGGGCATTTTATTTTGAGAAAGAATAAAATTCAATCATGATAATAATTGATAACGGTAATTGTATGCTTAGTAGTGTATGAGAATATTATTATGAGGTGTTTGGCTTATGTTTTGGTTTAGTTTCACATCATTTGTTCGATTTTTTACCTAGCTACGACCGCTCAAGCGGTGAGAAGCCCGCTCGAGCGGACAGGTAGTAGAGAGTTCGGGTAAGTGAGGACTACTCGAACGGTGTGGGGTCTACTCGAGCGAACTGTTGACAAACAAACTTTTTAAGTCACGAGTTAGCCTCTTTATAGCATTTTTTTCTTTCCTCTCTCTCTCTAGAATAGAGGTTGAGAGCTAGGGTTGGGCTTGGAGGGTTCTTGGAGCTCTCCTTGCTTCTGTTGGTGATAGTTCCCTATTTTATCTCTCGATGGAATACCCGTTGGAGGCTCGAGCTTGACGTTTGAGGCTTCCTTCTCGCATTTCAATTGAAGATTCTTGTGATTGGAGCTTGCTAGGGTGGTTCTTTTGGTGCTAGAGGTTAAAAAAAGGTAGGATCTATGACTATTGTTGATCAATACATGTACATGAGTTGTTTATTTGTTGAATTTACTTAAAAGCATGAGAAATTTATATTTTTGGGACCCTAAGTTAGGGTTTGAGGTTAAAACACGTTGAATCACGAGTTTATAGATGATTTTTATTAAATCTATTATATTTGTATCATTGGAGAATCGTTGATTTTGTGAATTGGAAAGTTAGGGTTTGGTTTGGGTTTAAATCTTGAAAATTAGGGATTTTTGGGTTGGTGGACTCAAATACCGAAATTGATTGAAATTTTAATAAATTTGGAGTTGTGTGAACCTTGTTGTGTATAAATTCCATGAATTTTGTAAAAATGTAAAAAATCATGAAATGGTGGGTTGGGATTATTGAACAAATCATGCGAATCCTTGTGAAATATGAGAACCCTGAGATGCTATTGAGGTTTTGAGCTAATTTAATCTGAATGTATGATATATGAGAAATTGAGAAATTGTTAATGATGTTAATCCTAAGTGTGTGGGTTTAACGAGAAGAACCATGATTAGGTTCGACTCGTGTGCGAAATTTGAGGAATTGTGATCGTTGAAACTCTTCCCTTTAGATAGTGATCCCGAAGCGGCTTGTAGTGTGTGCCCTCCCTTTGGATGGCGATCCCAAAGTAGTCTATAATAAATGTTCTTCTCTTCGGATGGTGATCCCGAAGCGGTTTATAATGTGTGTCCTCTCTTCGGATGGTGATCCTGAAGTGGGTTGTAATATGTGTCATTCCTTCGGATGGTGTTCCCAAAGCGAGTTATAATATATGCCCACTCTTCGGATGGTAATCTCGACGTGATTTTGAATGAGTACCCCACCCTTCGGATGGTGATCCCGAAAAGGTAAATGATTATTGTGAGGATAAGAGTTATTAAGAAATGGGCAATACTTCGAGTTGCGTGAGGTTAGAAAGTGTCAGGATATATATGTGTATATGTGCGCATGTGTGGTATGAGTATTGGGTTTGTGAACACTTGAAATGATATGAAAATGGTAAGAGGACAAGAAGATTATATCTTTGGTTTTATATGAGGAAACCAATTAGATGAATGAAAATTCATTGAAAATGGAGATTGGTTTTTGGTTAAAACAACGTGATGCATTTCCAATAACCATCCTCGCATGTCATGCATTTGTTCATCTTAAGTTTAGTTTCTACGAATTTCGGCTCATGTTGTTTAAATACATTTTAGGTGAAAAAGGGAAACATGCAATCAAATGAGAAGAATGATCGTGGTGAATTCTTGAATTTCTTTTTCGATTAGAATTGTATAGTGTCATTGTAATTCTTTTTCTTTTGGAATTGTAATGTTATACCTTTAATCATATGTTACGTTGTAAGTGTAAGTTAAGGGTTTGTGGAACCCGTTTTGTAAGGCCCTAAGGCTATGTACTCATGACTTGTATGCATGTGAGATCGCTTGGTTAGTTTTTTGGGCTTATGCCTTGATTTCTCTTATGAAATTCTATGATTTAAAATGTTAGTTTTCAAGTTTTTGAGATGTTGGATGGAATTTCAAAGTTAATTGTATGGTTTTAACTTCAAGTTTTAGATTTCAAAAACTATGTTTAAAGGATGAGGAATTTTAGTGTTTTTCAAATATTTAGAAAAGTATTCAGGATTTTGGTCAGTTTACTCTCGGGTGCCTCACCGCTTGAGCGGTGTGGAGTATGCTCAAGCGGACTTCGCTCGATGACATATTTTGAAAATTTTTTTAAAAAAGAAGATTTGTTGAATGTCTTTTGGGCGTCCTTTACGGCATAAATGGGTATTTTTTGAAGCTTATTTTACAGATAACAAACTCTCTTTCGCTTCGTCTCTAAAAGGGAAAAATGATATGTTTTGGTATATATTTGCAGCAAAATTTAGTTTCGGTTAATCTTTTAATTGAATTTTGTGGTAAAATCTTAAATTCGTGTTTTATTACCTTTTTATATCGTGTGCTTTATTATTTCAAGTCGGGATGTTACAACCCTAAGACCACCAAATCTCTATGATTTTAGAAAATCACCAAATCCTAACTTTTCAAAATACAAAGTAAAGATTCCCACATGATACTACTAAGATCAAAACATCCTTAGTTATCCAAAATTACAAGATTTAACATGCTTTAACTCCAAAACGTGACCTAAGGTTTTCAAAATATAAAAATTTCACACTCCCATATATAAACTCAAAATATACAACGCATATAAAACAAATCTTCATGGATAGTCGTAGATCATACATTTTTGATGCTCAAGCTACGAGAAAATAACCCAAGTAAACTCCAATCCACCGAATCTCCAAACAAGCAACAATGGTGGAGCCTCCAACACGTGCCTTCACCCTTTGAGGGGTACTCGTTCGGGAGAGGTAAGAAATCCACTCTTGATGAGCTAAAAATGTTCTAGGAGGCCACTAAACCCAACCTTAAGGGTTTCTTTTCATTCTAGAGAGAGAAGGAGAATGTAAGAATGAAAAGAAAAATCCAAAAATCAAATTTAAAGTCACCATCTGTTATAGACTGGTCGATTGGTCCATCGCTGGAAGACACACTAAGAAAAGAAAAAGTGCATAAATTTCAAATTTTGTTCTAACGCCTCGAAACTTGTTCAAACAACTCATGATAATTAATCTTATACATAAACAAGCACATAATTATTATTAATAATCAAACCAAGATCAAATTTTAAATTTTTTCTTGAAATTAAACATCCCACCGAACGCATCGTAATCAATTTTAATTAATCTTTTGGAATTACAAGGGGGTTGGGTCCCTACAAGATTCTTGGATAATTAGTTATATTTGTAAATTTAATAAGTATAGGAAAGAGATTAATAGAAAGTCCAAACAAACTATTTTTTATTAACTTGAATTATATACACCATCCTAAAAAAATCTAGTGTCGATGTCGATTCTGCCATTATTGTCAGTCTGTCACACATAAATCAGTATGACCCACACTTTTACACCGAGATACTCAACATCTATTCACTGAGGTGCTCCGCCGTCACTCCACCTATTCGCTGAGGTATATTGGGTGCCAATCATCTCGAATTAGGAAATCGTTGTTTGATTTGACTCCACATGCAACTTAAATTCCAGTTGTTTTTATTGATGATTATTCTTTCTCCATTGATTGAACTAGATTGGTTCCAATAACTTTTGATCTTCTGTGATCAATTTGTATTTTAGCCGAATTTATCCCATCTTATTGAATCATTTAAAATCTAAAAATTATGACGATACCACAAGTTTAATACCACTTGTTGGGATTTAATTATTAATCACTCAACGCAACCAGAAGCAAAATATCCACTCATAGAGAAATAGTGAAAAATAATCAACATGAAAACATACGTGGTTTGATCTACACCGGTCTGTGTACGAGCGAGAGAGTAAATATTTTACCACATTGTATGTGAAAAAATACAATCACTCTATAGTCTCTACAATCTAATTATATAGATCATATATAACAATATATGAGCCCTATACAAAGCACTTTAGCCTAACACTTTTCTTCCTTTGTTATGTTTATGTGCGGTTTGCATTTTATTTTATGTATTTTTTTCTTTTAATATACAAGTTTTCACCATCTTATTTTTTGTGGATAACTCTTACATATACTAAATTAACAAATAAATTGACATCGATAACACTAAAATTGAGGTTAGATGACCACTTTTGGCATTCGGTAAGTTCTTTTATAAGAATTCGTGAAGCTTAAAATACCATTGTAATTAACTATGAAAAAAAAGCGGCAATGTGCAACTCATGGTGATTAATTTTTTATTATTTGTTAATCATGCCTTTTTTAGTATGTATTAATAATGTCTATTTACATGAATATTTGTGGTAATTCCTACATAGGTTTAGTTTTCTTAGTATTGGGTTTCTTCCAACATAAAAGTTTTCATTTATCCCTTTTGGGAAGATGGCATGGACTTTCTTGATCGACTTTACGAAATTTGCAATGCATTTAAGTTTAATGGTCTGTTTTAAAGTAATTATTCGATAGTTCTAAAATACTATGTGACATTGCTTCCGTAATGCGCCCATTCAATGTCATGGCAAAAAATTTTTTAATGGAATAATATGAATTCACTTTTTTTAAGTAGGTGGGAGACAAGCATTACCCACTTAATATGCATTAGGTATTTTATTTTTTGAAAGTATTATATATCGTCGCTTACATGATAATCTTAGAATATCTAATAATTTTGCTCCTTTTTTTTTTTTTTTATAAGAAATACCCACCCATCCATTGTACCCTTAACTAAATAGACCTTTTCACCTACCACTTGAAAAATACTTTTTTTGTGAAATCATTTTTCAACAGTGTTGTATATCATCCTACACCGGTAAAAATTGAGAAATAAATTTGACATCAAATATATGGACTACTACTTAGGTCATGTTTGGGCTATCAAAAAAGTTAAACTTTTTTTATTCATAAAATGTTAGTTTTTATGCTATATCGTTTGGTTTCTTTTAAAAGTCAACTATTTTTTTTATTTTACTTTTCAAGACAAAAAACCTTATATACATTTTACACAATTATTTTTTCTTTTGAGTAAAATAAGTATTAATGCTTTCAATTAAAAGTCAACTCTACTCTTAATAATAAAAAAATTATGTAAATATTTTAAATACTATAAATTAAAAACTAAAAGTAAGCACATATTATATATTTAAAAAATTGAAAATGTACTTATTATTTTATAATTTTTTTAGAATTGTCTCTATTGGAATTTTGATAAAATGTTAAATTTACTTTATAAGTTCAGTTTTTTTTTTTTTTCATTTTCGGTTTGCTCCTTCTTGTCCATTCTTATTTCTTCTTCTAGCAATCAACATGTATGTATATATATATATGTATATATATACATATAATATAAGTTTTCCTTTTTCTCAATTTTTTTTGATCCTTTTTGGCTCATGATACATTTCTCTTTTTCTTTACTCTTTTTTTATGAAATATATTGTCCATAAGCTTAACATAGCTGGAGCAATGCAAAAAAAAACTATTTTCAAATGTATTTCAAATGGTTAATCACGCATTGTTTTTAAGTCTCACAAAAAATTAAAAATATAATTATTATTTTAGTTAGTACTTTAATTTATTTACTTATTTTAACTAAGAAATATAAAGATAATATGGACCCGTTTGGAAAATGATTTATTTACTTATTTTGTTTTGCTTATATTCATATTTAGTGAATTGTTTTCATTCTTTTAGTTAAACTATTATACTTTTCGACTCTTCTGATTAAGATGAGTTGAAGAAGAAATTTTTTTTATCAAAATATAGAAAAAAGTTCAGAAAAGGCAAAAAAAAAAAAAAAAGAAGCAAAATTAAGCCAACAATTCAAATTTTATGTTATTTATTTTCATATTTAGTAAAAAAATTTCATCTTTAGACCGAACTTTTTTATTTTTTTGGTTTAACTCATCAAAATGATTTAGAAAAATAAAAAAATTTAGTCCAAAGATTAATAAAGTTAAGAAAAGACAAAATAAAAACAAATCTTAAAAATCTAACCGAAATAGGGCCATATAAATTCTAGATAAAGGTTTGTCCCTACTGAACAAACAAAACTAGCATCGCCCATATAATTTTTAGGCTCATTGTTTTGTTTCAACTGACGTAATTTTAACAGTAATAGATTTATTAATGATAAAAACTAAAAATTTAAAGGGATAATTACACTTATTTTTTTTGAGATTTAAGCATATTATATGGACCTCCCATGTGGTATCTGAAATCATACTAACCTCCCATGAGATTTAATTTTTAACATCAGTTGCACCAAATTGTTAAAATTTTCGTTAAAACTTAACGAAAATCGCCCATTCCAACCCAAAACCACTATTCAAACCACTTG
>JAOTRH010481048.1:8647-25415 GCA_034768845.1 Heliamphora exappendiculata | reverse complement strand
GGGGTGGTGGTTTTGGGCGGGGATGGCGGTTTTATAGTTTCCGTTAAATTGAATGAAAATTGTAACGGTTGGGGTCTTTTTAATGTTAAAATCAAACTTAATGGGGTGTTAGTGTAATTTTTGAAACCATATGGGGGGTTTCTGTTTTTGTCAGAAATCTCTGAGGGGGTCAGTGAAATTTACCCTTAAAAAATTCATAAAAATAAATGAAAAATAACAAATAAATAATAATTATTAATAATTATCTAATCTATTAGACTATCGTTTTCTAATTTGTAAAGTTAAATTTTTTATATTTTTTTTATATGAATCTCACAATAATTATATATGTAATCTAATGGTTAATATTTTTTATTTTCTTTATACATATATATATATATTTGATTTTCGAGTTAGTTTGGGTTAATCCCAGATTAACCCAGGAACCGAACTAATATTATCGGTTTGTTTCTTTTAAGACATAAGACCAAATCAATTACTTGTAAAAACTGAACCAACCAAACTCATAGAGATCGAATTAGTTCGATTTTTGAATTTCTTGGGTCTCTTGTGCACTCCTCTCTGTCACTATCCAATTTCTTCAATATTTCATAAAATATAAGAGCAGCAAGAACCTCATCTAAACCAAGGATATCTTTTTTAAATATCAATATTGTAGTCAGATACTCATATGATGAAGGTAAGAAAACCAATAGAAGAATTGTTTTAACCCCATCCTTGACTTTTATGCCGATAAATTCTAATTTCATCATTATCTTGTTGAACTCGTCCAAGTACTCCATGCTTCTTCTGCCATCTAAAGTGGGTATAACTACTTTTTTTTAAAGACATTTAATTCGTCAATGTATTGGATTTATATTTGCTCTCCAATTTTGTCCAAAGTTTTGTCGGATCACTTTTGTTGATGATTTCTTGAAGAGTGTTATTCTTAATATACAAGTAAATTGTACTGTTTGTGAAGTCTTTCATCTCTTTCCACTTTTTTTTTCATCACTTCAGCTTTTCAAACTTATTCCTGATAGTTTTGATCAGTCACTCGCGTGTTAAGAAATTATTCACCTCTGCTATCATAAAGTGAAATCGTAATGACTGTTAAATGGCTTAATTATGAAACCTGAACTCTTTAATATTATTAACTTTGTATATGCCAATTTACCACAATTTGAACTGGTTGAAGTTTTGCATGGTGACCATGAAAACTAATGCCCATGACTTGATTGAGACTTTGATTCTCATGTATATATGTTATTTGCACAACAACAATTACTCGTATGAATTTTGTGTTTTAACTTATTAGATTTTGACACCATAATTTTTTTTTTGCTTTTTGTTTGAAGTGAATAATTTTACCCTTCTATATATTTAATTTTAACAATTATATGTAATTAGAAGTGGTAGTAAATAAGTTATTACTACAAGAAAATTAATAATTAGTGATAATAAATGAGTCGTTACAGAGTTGTTATAAAAAATTTGTAACTAAAAATATATAGTAACAACTTATAAATCTCATCACAAAAATGTGTAATATTAGTTACGAAAGAGGTGTTGACACTAAATAATAACTTTTTGCGACACTAATAAATGTATGAAACCTACACAAATGTATAGTGATAATGCCTCTTAAAATATTGCTTTACAAGCACTAATTCGACTCCATTAATTCATTGACCTCGTTTGGAAAGAGCCTTTAAGTCTGTTTATTACATTTTGACTTAAAATTTAAAAAAAAAGTCAACTATAAAATCACAGTCTTTCTCTTGTTTTAAAATAACTTTTTAACCAAATAAAATAACTTGACCATAAGCTAGATTACTGTTAGGTTCTTTTCAGAATAATGAATAATCGATAATAATGGAGAAGTGAAATATGCGAAGTAGTCAGAAAAAAAAACACAGAACGGAGAGAGATCAGGTTGGGTGAAGAAGAAAACTAATTGAGTTTGGAGTATCGGCAGTATGAACACGTATCGGGTGCTATCAAAAATTATATCACAAGAGCATATCTATCCTTCTTATTTATAACCCCCCGATAGAGCTATTAGAATTGGAACATGGCTCAAAGAGATATATTTGCATTAGGAGGGGTAATCTTCGAGATCAAGAGATAAGATCCGCAGATTAACCATATTTTCAAAGAATCAATGTTCTATTTCAACTCAACTAGGTCGGCCAATGGGTGCCCCACAGGTACCCGATCCACTTGGGTCGAGTACCCGACCCACTCGGGTTGTGTGACTCGGGGGTCACTCAAGTAACTCGAATAGGTGGGTCCCATGATTCGACAAGTCCTTTCCTTAGTCATCAAACCGCATGTCTCCCAACGTCCCGTGCAGGAATGTACTGCCATTATCTTCATTGTCTTTGGGACACTTTCGATTATCAAAGGAATCTATGAAGATACAGCTTGCGCTATATACGTTTGGCTTTGTTCAGGCTGCGCTGAGCCACATAGTATGTGCTAGGTCATTGTAATTAGGTAGTCATAACTACACAACTTGTGTTGTCTTCACGACTTGTGTCGTGGCAATAATACAGTCTGTACTGTCTTCATGATCTGTGCCATGGTAGTATTGTGAAGTAGTCAATGTTACTGTCATAGTTTGTGTTATGCTTCACAGTCTGTACTGTGGAAGATCTTTATTCGTAATCAGGGTTACGCTTCATAGTTTGTGCTATGAAATATCTCATGTCTCAGCGTGATAAGTAGATGGTCGAGCTATTAGGAGTCCCTGTAGCTCGGACTCATATTGACCCGAGTAAGTCCCGTATGGTCCCTTTTAGTTAATTGGAGTTGCATATTGATTTTCTTCATCAAGGAAAAAAGTGACCCACTCGAGCTACTAGAGTCACTAAAAGTGACTCACTCGAACTACTCGAGTCACTCGAGTGGGCTAGTGTCTTTTAAGTTTTACGAATTACTTCTGCTACGTTACGAGTTAAGAATCTAGAATCTATAGCCGAGTTACTGGTGAAATGAGTCACTCTGGCCTTGAGTTGAGTGCCTCGAGCATATTAATTAATACCCGTTTACGCGATTAGATCACTTCATTTTCCTCGAATCTCAGGAGCGACTTATAGGACCACCTTCTCCTCTACCCTTCGCAGGTTATAAGGTCGAGTCACTCACTTGTGCGGCTCGGGTTGTCGGTCCATTTAAATTCGTCAATATCTCATTGTCCGATCTTACACTAGTCATCTACAATTACCAAACCAAGCCATTGTGCACATGTAGCACCTCTCTCTCTTTCTCTAGATGTAACATTCCAGCTGAATTTGGGACACCCAAATGTTTCCTCAAATTCTTGGGGGTTATATTTGGAAGAATATTCTCACCAAATTTAAATCTTCATTGACAAATAATGGATCAAAGTGGTTTGGACCATATAATATCTTGCCTCTCTAAGCCAATGTTTTGCAGATCAAAAGTTGGGCCATCAATATGTATACTTCTCCCAGCTTACCAACTGCTGGGCCATCGTCCTTAGGACCAACTGGCCCTATAATGCCTCGTTTGGAAGCCACTTAAAAACAGCCATTCTTTTAAAAAATTTCATTTTTGGTTATAAAAGCAGTTTTTTTTTTTATACCCGTGTTAGCTATGACAATCAGGGTGTTTGTATAAATTTCTGCTCGCAATTTTCTTTTCTCTTTTAAAAATTTGTGACTTCAGAGTTTTTATTTTTTATTTATGGGTCAAAAACAACTTGAATAAACTGAAAAAAGGTATTTTTTGAGACTTTCATTTTGATGTTTTTGTTTGTTTTTATTATGAGTTAAACTGAAAAAAAAAAAACAAGCATTTGAAGTGATCTTTACACTATAATTACACTACACATTTATCGAAATACATTACATCTTTTGGCTTTATTAGGCGACATTACAAAAATATCATTCACGGTATGTAAAAGTGTATAGATATTATTGCTAAAATATATTATTATAAAAATAAAAAAATTTCACATAATAAAAATAGAAGTTAATTATTAACAAGTGGGGCCTTTTATTTTAAATAATTTTTAAGTATAAGCAAAAAGGTCACCGTAACTATTGCTTGTTAGGAAGTGAATAATAGTTCAATAAATTTTTTTTTTAATATCAATATATTTAGAGATAAAATCTTTTCACATTTACAATATTAATACACTTCGTTATAATATTCATACATTATCTATCTATTATTTAATGTTCAATGAGTGATGTTTAATATTTTTGTTAAAAAAAATAAAAATATTTTAGTTAATAAATAAAAAAGCTAAAAGGCTAAAGTTATTTAAGTAAAAAATGCAATAAACTGGCATTACTAAGGCCCCGTTTGGTAGTTTATAGTTTTCTATTTTTTATTTAAAATAAAAAATATATTTTTGTAATTAACAAAATAAAAATAACAAAAAAAATATGTTTGACATATATATATATTTGCACAATTATATTTTGAAATAAGTAATTAATGTTAAGAAGAGACCGCTAGTGGAAGAGGAATTGCTAAAAAGAATTGTCGAAGGTAAAAATTTCCATAATAGCCAATGATAACAGTAAGTAACAACTTTTGGAGATAGTCTAACCATAACAATGAGAGATGTTGTCAAAGATAATAACCGCACGTAGTGACGATGATGGTGGCCAGTGGTGGCCAAAATACATTGTCAATGAGTGAAATTAAGTAAAGGTCGATACATAAAAATGTGACAATTTATGATGGAGATAATAATGGTCAATAATGAAAGATAATGGGCGAAGGTGATGATTGCAGGTGGTTAGAGGTAGAAGTGGCGGCCGGTGAAGAAAAATAGTAGAAGAAAGTTGTGGTCGAAAATTATAATGAAATTGATGGTTAAAAGTAGTAGTCAAAAATATTTGTTAGTGATGATAACAAAACGTAACAATTGTGTTCGAAAGTGAATGGTCGGGGCTAGAGGTAGAAGTGGTGACTAGAGATAGTAGATGGAGGTGGTGGCCTGAAATAGTAATCATGTAAAGGTCGAAGATGATGAGTGAAGTTGATAAAAGAAAAAAGATATAAAATGAAAAATAATTTACAAAGTAAGTAAAAATATATTTTTTTATTTATAAAAATTTAATAAATTTTGAAACTTTGTATTTTTTGGGAAACAAAGATAATTATTAAATATATTTTTATTTATAATTTATAAAAAAATTAAAAATAAAAACAAAAGGCAATAAATGTAAAAAGTGAGAAACCAACCAAAACCTTAAAATGGTGTAAATATTTATGTTGGATGTAGGGGGTATCGTAGATATATTTATATCCATATATATGTTGCGTAGTGAGTCAACGCCACGTCACCCTCACGCTGGGCCCCGGAGTGTGTGCCCCTGGGAGTGGCTATAAGATCCCATCAACCAAAAAGTGCCTCCTTTGATAATATATATATGTTAAATATAATTAATAATAAAATAAAATTAATATAAAAGTTATTAATAAAGTTATATTAATAATGAGATTGTGTTAGTTTTATACGTGTTTAGTTTGCATGAACAAAACATATTTACGTCTGGTAATTAATTTAAAAAGTATTTTTTTAATTTTTTAATTTTTATTTAAAAAATTAAATTTAGTTAAAAGTAAATTATTTAATAATTTAATTTTTAAATTAATTTTTTAAAATTAGTTATTTAGATAAAAAATTAATTTTTTTATTTTTTATTCTAAGTGAACAATTTTACTATTTTATATATTTAATATTAATAATTATATATAGTTGGTTGTTGTAGTAAATAAGTTATGAATAAAGAACATTATTGTATTTTAAAAGTGATAGAAATTTAAATAGAATATTACGATAGTTTGTATTTTGATTTGATTTTTTAATTTTTTAATTTTTAACTTTTTTATCAAACGGACAATCTTAATTTTTTTATATTTTTAACTAAAAAGCCAAAATTACCAATCAAGACTTGCACTAATTGAATTAAATTAAATTAATTATTTTCTAATCTTACCATTATAATAAATAAATTTTACAACAAATAATAATTTTTTTCTTTGTTTTTTCTCCGCCTTAAACCTCCAACAAGGGTTGGTATTAATTCAAAACGAGGATAATCTAGTTATTCTTTATTCAATCCACATGAATTGAATTGTTAATACTCTAGTTGGGTTTGTTAATCCCTCACATGAGTAGAATTTATACTCGAACAGGAGTAATAATCCACCTCAAAAATAATAAAGCAAACATGAATTTAGTGGGTTTATAGGACTAAGCGTCTGTTTGGCCTAATTTTTTTAATAAATTTTTAATTATTTATGTTTTTGTAAAAAATATAAAAAGATGTCAAAAAATTAATTGATTAAAGTGAGAGCCCAAACAAATAAATTTTTTAAAAAATTTTTAAGCAAATTTTGTTTTCAAATAAACTAGACCAAACATAGGTTAATAATCCAATTCAATAGCATAGAACTTCCATCAAACATGGCCAAAGTGTATACTATATATATATATACATGCAATGTGTGTATATATACCTAGTGGATTCATCACTATAAAATGATTATTCTACCTCTAATAATGTATAACAACTAAGCAAATAAGTCTACTCGTCAAATAAAATTGCATGAATATTGTGTTTATTAACCTAAAAAATATATATTAGATTCAAAAAATATCACAAAATAATAATTTCTAACAAAATAAAATAAAAAAACTAATTCAAAATTTAAAATATCTTTCCGTTGGAGTGGTGAGAAGTAAGATAGAATTCTTTCGTTACATAAAATTAAATATAAAAAATTTTTTCTAAACAATATCTATAAAACTTAATAAAGATTTTATTAATTTATATTTTTATTTATTTTGACCTCCTCGTCTATGGGTAAAGTATCCCACATCAATATATTCATGTATTGTGCTTAAACAATATATGCACGTGATATATTTATAAGTTTTAAAAGTAACTTTACAATGGATGATCAACAATTATTATATGCCAACTAGGTATGCAAATTTAGCCTGGCCTGGCACTTTTTTGGCCCAGACCAAACTCGACCCAAGCTGATAGGGCTCTCGCTAAAATTCAGCACAGACTTGCTTTTTTGGAGAAGGGTCCGAAGGGAGGCTCCGGCCCGGCCCTAGGGGTATACGGGCTCGAGTTTGAGCTTGGATTTTTTCAAAAAAAATAAATTTTAATTTTTTTTTATTTTTAAAATTACTTTTATATACTATGTTTATGTGTTTTTATTTATTTTAATTTATAATAATAATAATTATTAATTGTTTCTCAATATAATAGTTAAAAATATAATAATATTTATAAACTAGCTTATTATTTACTAAACAATGCCTTTACTATATTTATTTTACTTTTAAAATGTAAACTTGTAATAATTATTTTTTTTACTATTATTTAATTTTTTTATATATTTACTTTTTTTGCCTGTAATAAAATATAGAAAAAAAAAACATTAAGGTTAAGCCTTGGACCGAGCTGTCATTTGGGCTTTTTTACAAATATTTGGGCCAAGACTCATGTTCAGGCTGAGGTTTGAGATTCAAGAGAGAGCTTAAACTCAGCTCACTGTTCTTCGAGCTTGAACGAACTCGGGTTATGATGGAGCCCAAGTTAAGCTACTACAATGATAGACTTAAATTAGTCCCGAACGATCTGTAAGTTTCGGACCAAAATTACATCTCTAACCGTTAACACCAATATAATTTTATATTAAAAAATATATAATATACATATCATAATTAAATATATCATATCAACGTACTAAAGTAATATGTTTCACCCACATAATAATTTGTCCTCTCTCTCAAACCCCAAAAGCTTCTCAGAGTTTTGTGCTACTTTTGTTTGAGGTTCAATGCACCGGTCTGGTGCTCACCTACCACACGAGACAAACCATGTACACGTACCATGTAGAGAAAAACTATGGTGAGCGCATCCTCATATTAGCTACAAGGTAATGGATTGAATTAAAATATAGTGGGCCCTATAATTTTAGTTTTTGTCTTGCAAGACAAATTATCTCCAATTTGTATTGGGTGATTATAATTAGTTGTCCAATATATGATACATTGTTAATTTTTTATTTATGATATTAATAATTTTAAAGTTATTGATATTATTAGTACAGAATTCTAAATTATTATTATTTATTTAACGGTAAAAAATAATAGTACAGTTCTTATTTTATTCTTTATCATATTCTAAATAAACGTGAATTAAGTTTTTTATTATACACATAATTTATTTTATAATTTTTTGATATTAAAAAATATGTAAAACTTGTAATATTAATTATCCTTTCTATTGTATGGAATTTCATTCAAAATAACACACGGGTCGCTAGGATTTGTTGCGAGAGACTAAAAATGAATTAGATGAAATATTTGAGTTTACTATTTTTTAAATCACATTGAGATTAATAGTCTCATATCTTTGTCGTCGAATTTGGACTAACAATTTGATAAATATCAAATTATTCTTAAAATAACTAATACTAAGGCCCTCTCTAGTCTTGTTAGTAGACAATTTCGATTTATCTTTACTTTTTATTTAATAGCTAATTAATAATAACTTCAAAATTTTTATCACATTCTTTATCTCATTCTAATCAAATATGAACTAAATTTTTTATTATATATATAATTTTATTCATAATTTTCTAATATAAAAAAATAATCACGTGAGATCTCCGATATCACTTACATCTCTTATCCGATCTAATTCATTATCGAATAACAAACAAACTACTAGAGTGTTACTAACATTGCTTAGATAGTACTTTTAATAAATAAAAATATACAATGTATACTAACTTAGTCATATTTGTCTTTCACATATTCAATAAAAGTAAATTAATATTATTTTACACAAAATATTTGCTACAACTTGATTAACCAAATAATAAGAAAATGGGGGGTTTTAGTGAGAGTCCCATATACAAGATCTTTTAAGAATAAGTTCCACTACTTTAAAATAAAATAAAATAATTAGTCCTGTTATATTTTATTCTACCTATTATACTTTTATTCATGATGACATTAAAAAGCCCAATAAGCTACTCGTCCCATAACTACACAACTCTAATATATTATTTTTAAAAATCACATGCCATACAAAATTGAGAAAATTCATAAACTAAAAACTAATATTTGTAAAATTTCTCAATATATTAAAGAATAAAATTTTCTTAGTTATGAAACTAAGAAATTTATCAATTTAAACACTAAGAAATATTCTAGTTTTGAAATTAAGAATTAATTTTTAACAAAAAATTTTAAATTGAGAAATTCTTCAATTTTGGAAATAAAGAAAATTAGTTTTAAACCTGTGTACTAAAGGACAATCGAGAAATTTCAAATTTTTTCTTTAAACTGAGAAATTTATCTGTTTCAATAGAAAAAAAATTTAATAAAATTTGTAAGTTTTATCATTTTACATAATTTTATATTTAATATGAACTTTTTGTTTAAAGCTCTTGATGAGTAGGTTTTAAAAATAATAATTTTATTAAAAAAATTATATATTAAAACTTGTAGAATTCTAAAATTACAAGCAAAATTTTTAATAATTAAAACTCTATTTATAATAAGGTCAAATATGTCATAATAAATTTTTTTATTTAAATATGGGATTTCATTTTTAAAAATTTTATCAAAGGGACCGATACATGTACAAGTCTTTTAAATAGGGTTAATAATTAATAATTTAAAAAAAATTACTAAAAAAAAAAATAACTAAAATATAATTATAATAAAGAAACTATTATTGTATACAGGTGTGAGAAGCACCGTGAGATTGACCTCAACTTGCCATTGCTCTCTCTGTATCTATTCTATCTACAAGCATAGATCATTTCATGGGATTTGGTCACTGCTGTTAGGGCTTGTTTGTTTATAGAATATATATGTTGGGATTGAATTTAATATTTAATAGAACCCATTTATGATGTGTTTATTTTTTCAAATTGCATAGGATATATAACTCAAAAAAGCCTTATATTATAGGAGTATAAATACTAGGGAAGGGGTGATATTCTGGTGTTTGGCAAAGTTATTGTTAATAATTTTTAATTTTATATTATTAATTTTAATTATAAATTATTATTTTTTAAAATATTTACAACTTATGTTAGAAGTTATAATTATTTTTTTATTTTAAATATAAATTATAATTTTTATCAAATGCTCAATAACTTTTGTTACAAATTACCATCTATAATCAATTAATTTCAATAATACCGAACACCACTATTATATATATCCATTATATGTGGCTTGATAACTTGTTCATTTTGTTCACAAAAATGATTTTTTTTCTTAAAGAATTCTACGTGAATAGTTTTCGGTGGCAAAGGACTTTTTTCTAAAAACGTTTTTTGTCTTTTTCACAAATTAATATTCATTCATATCTAAAATAAAAACAAATATGATATATGTGTATACCTAAGTATTACACATCTAATGTGTTATATATATCTAACACATTTTATATCTACATGTATATTTAAAAATATTTTACATTTATTAATTTATTTTCGAGCAAACAAACAATCCCTCTATTAGAATTGTCTAATAGATAATTCGTTTAAAAATTAATTAATTTTACATTAATAGTTATATAATTCAAATATATTTATTTCAATACGAATACAATTTAATAAAATTATAAAAATAAAATATAAGACAAAGTGTTCGAATGACATGATTAGAAATATCCCACCGATCTAATTTTATAGAGAAATAATTAACGTCACAAGCCAAAAATAATAAACCCCATTCTAATTAATTTGTTGAATTCCAATCAAATTGTAATAGAATTGATAATATGTACACCGTGCTCGTGAGAAAAAATTATTAGATACTTTTAAAGTACTATGTAAGTAACGTTATGTGATATTTTTGATAAATAAATGATTACAATTTATAAAATATGAGTTAGTATTTATCTTCTAACTACCTAACAAAGGTAAGTTATCATATTTCTACTGTAAAATTTGTCATCACCATGTTATATGGGTATACTGACCGCGTTTGGTTAACTTGTTTATTTGTTTATTTGGCTTATAAACAGCAAAATAAGTAAATTTTATTTAATTTGTCAAATAAGCAAAATTTAAGTCAATAAACAAAATAAGTTAATGAGGCAATATAAGTAACTTTTTAAGCAAGATTTAAGTTAAATATTGCTGCTTATTTAAGTAAATAAATAAAAATAAATAGATAAGTAAATAAGTAAATAAATAAATAAATTGCTGCTTATATAAGTAAATATTGCTGCTTGTTTATTTTTATTTATTTTACAATAAATAAATAAACAAGTTATACAATGAGCTGCTATGTAACTACTACAATAATAGACAAGCATTTCACTTAAAAATTAAAAAAATCTCAATTTTTTATTACAGCGTGATTAAAAAATAAGAACACTTTTTAATCTCGGTTTTACAAGTAAACTGAGATTATATGTATTTTTAATCTCGGTTATTAAAAAAATAATATGATAAATTAATTTTTTAATCTCATTTTTAATTAAAAATGAGATTAAAATAAGTAAAATACAATTTAACTCTTCGATGTTCCTTCTCTCGCCCCGATTCCAATTACTCTCTCAAACTCTCACCCTCAAGCGTCAAGCCCGATTCCCATTACTCTCTCAGACTCTCACCCTCAAGCGTCAAGCCCTATAGCGCTAGGTATTTCCCTCTCTATTGTCTTCGATCTCCATAGTCTCAGGCTCACGCCACTGCCGATTACCGTCGTCGCTCACGCCATCGTCGATTGCCGTCGTTTCGGTTCACGCCACCGCCGATTGCCGTCGTTGATCTTTCACCCATGTGAGTTCCTCTCTTTTTCCATATCTCTATATTTACGTATAAATATATACATTTTCAATTTAAAACCCTAGATTGTTTCGTCCAACAAAAAATAAAGGTTGTATTGCAACTCCCTTCATAATCAAGAGAAACATAGAGTAGTTCCATTATTTGCATAAGGGTTTCTTTTTTTAATAAAATTTGTTTGCAAGTTATAAAAAAAATATATCAGAAAAATCAATGAACAACACAACATACATTGCAATAACGGTGTAAAGAAAAATAACTTACATGATAAATAAAAATGACAGTATGCCATGAAAAATATATCCATCTATTTTCGTTTGATTCTTGATAAGAATAAGAAATTAGAAGTTTAACTTAAACTACAAATTAAACAGTTTCAATGTGTTAAACTTTCATATGAAAACAACATGGCTCTTCATTTGGGTGGGAGTGGAAGTTGGGATTCCAACAACATCAATTTGATGAAAGTGGAAGTTACAGATTCAGAGGACATAGGCTTGTAGAAGGATTCCAACAGCATCAATTTGATGAAAGTGTAGTCTTTGCTGCCCCGTGTTCTGCATTGTTTATTCTTGATGCTAATGTTGACAATTGATATAAAAAGCTTAATAGACTGTAATTGCTCAGAGTTGTTTGGTATTTCATAATTGGAAGTTGAGCCCAACAATATTACACCCGCCCAAGTTTAAACGAAGCTTTAATTACCTAATTTTCTTTTTGGTCTATGAGAATCTAAATTTCACAAGACTTAGCTCATGGATGTGTGGCTGGATGTTGATTGTTGATTGATTGTGGTGGTGTAGTGGTAGAAAAATTTAGTGATCACTACAACTACTACAATAATAGTTAAAGATCTCGCTTTAAAAAATAGAAAGATCTCAATTTCTGTTAAAACATAATTAAAAAAAAACCAGCGCCCACCAATCATGCAGTCTCCGCAAGCCACCACTGTCGCGCAACCCGCCGTCGTCGTCAACAGCCGTCGCGTAACCCGCAGTTGTTGTTAACAGGTTTCACATGTACTGAATCTCTTCCATTATTCCCTTAAAAGGGCCAAAATCTCATAGCCAATGCCCAGTCATAGGTTCATTTAAGGTTTCTATTTCAAAGTTTAACTTCCTTATGGCCCTGTGGGTAATGTCCTATGGAATTTTTCTAAGGAGGCAAAGGACGAGGGAAAGGCGAGACAAGAAAAGGGAGTTGAAACTCAAGTGTTACCCGCAGCATCCCATTTTTCATATTAGTCCTTTTTAAAGCAGGTGAAGAGATATTTTTTCTGCAATAGGGAAAAAGGAGCAGATTTGGCTAGGCACAACTTAATCATGCTTCCAATAAAAATTATCTTGCCAACATTTCCTTCGATGATTGATAGGGTAGTCACTTGAGTTTCAAGATCGACTGGTACTTAAAAAATGAAGGTTACATGGTGGATCTGTGCGCATGATTGGTTACATTTTTATCTCTGTTTTCCTCTCCATTCCCCCACTAGGTTTTGAACTTCATATCTTCAACATGAATGAAGTTTTCTTTTCCATTTTCTTTGGTATCATTTGGTTTTGCCCAACCATTCACACTCTTTTTTTGCAGGGAGACTTTATGTTATTGGCCATGATTCTGAAGATGGTTTTTTATATTTGTATTGAGAGATTAATAGTTTGGATTGAAAATCATGCATCTACTTTTTTCTTATATGAAGGAAAAGTGAGGAAGATGTGAGATAGTAAGGGGACTAAAAGAAATAGTTAGTTAGGAAAATATTTATGCTTTAAATTTATTATCCTCTAAAGCAAACATACTTGTGCAAAATATTGAAAGAATTCAAGATAAGGAGAGGAAATTTGAATGTGAATATAGACGAATAGGAATTTATTTCGGAAGATCCTATATGTTTTAACTACAAAAAAGATACCAAGTTTTAACCACAAAAAAGATACAATCACAACGGGGAAGGATCAAAATAGTGAAAAATAATATAATAAACTAGAACACATAGTTTTTTTTCTCGGAGATAATTATTAATTTTTTTAAAAAATAATATTTTTACATGTAGTGCCCCCAACAACGCTCAAATGTAGAATGCGAGTTTTATGTGATGAGGTACATGAAAAACTTGATTAGAGATCAAAACATTTTAGATAGACAAATTATAAGATCAATTTTACTTTTTAGTATTATTTATTACTTTGCTAGAATTATTATTAATTAATTTCTTTTTAAATGATCTCTTATAGTTCAATGAAAAACAAACGTACACGGAAATTGAATTTGATGAAGTGCGAGATGAGTGAATCAATTTTACTTTAAAAAATATGTGATTCTGAACTATTCTGCAATTAGAGGTGTGAGTTTTATTTTTTAACTAAGATTATTTAAATGTATGTGATTATTTTAATTTTGATTATTATTATCAATCTTGTTCATTTGGTATGTTAGAGGATTGGATTTATTCGTGTTATCCTAGTATTGGATTTGTCATAGTCATAAAGTTCAATCTTAACACAAGTATTATTTTGTAACCCTGGTAGAATTCAAGTAAAACTTAAAACTGTGTGCTTAAAATTATTATTGGTATGGGAAGAAAAAGAGAGCACCAGGGAGCATGAATTAATTTGGAACTGTATTGAGATTGATGAATTTTAGTTATTTTGAACTATTATAGTACTGTTTTGAGATTGATGAATTTGAGCTAACTATTTTTAGATTAATGAATTTGAGATAAATAGTTTTGAACTATAGTACCGTTTTCAGATTGAATTTAAGGAAGAGATGATATATTCATGAAGCAGGGAGATGCATGAGCTGTTTTAAGATGTTTTGAGCTTTTTTGGTCAAAGTTATTTTGAAAAATTGTGTATTGTTTTGAGATTGAACTTGAGCTATTTTTATTATAACTATTTTGATATATTGTGCATTGTTGAGCTGTTTTAATACATTGAATTTGAGATGTATAGTTGTATATTTATATTGTAATTAAAAAGTTGAGTAGTGATAAATATGTGTTTAGCTAAAATTAAAGCAAGTACTGAAAGCTACTTAGGTTCACTAAGAACAACTAGCATTAAAAAAATGTATTATCTAAGTTTTTCATCTCAGTTATTAATCGAGATTAAAGGTATGCCAAATCTCAGCTTTTCAATGTTTTCACCTAGCTTACTAACCGAGATTAAAAATATACGATTTATATTTTTATTGCTTTTCATCTCGGTTATTAACCGAAATTCTTTCTATATTTTCAACTTGTTAAATAATCGAGATTAAAAAGTATATCATCTCGATTTTTTATTGCTTTTTATCTCAATTAATAACTGAGATTGTATTAATGTTTTCATCTTGCTTACTATTACTAACCGAGATTAAAAGTATACCACTTCAGTTTTCATTGTTCTTAATCTCGGCTAATAACTGAAATTAAAATTATACCATATTAGTTTTTTAATACTTTTTATCTCAATTAATAATTGAGATTATTTTGAAAACTTTTTAATTACGCACTAATACATCTCAATTTAATAATGGAGATAGTATACTCTTAATCTCAGTTTATAACCGACATCTTTTATAATTTTTGTAATAATGTTTTAACTTATTTGTTATACGAAGTTTCAGGTTCAGGTGCACCGAATAACTACAGTGGGTCTTTATGGTCTCCATTTCGTGACATTTAATAATAAATGAATGAAAAACATCAATCTGTCAAATCCTTTTCTCGATAGGACACACGTCTTTCATATGTCATGTCAAAATTTTCTTTTCTTTTCTCGCTGCTTTTGCTGAGACAGAAAAGCAAAGAAAATCTGTCAAATCTGAAGTTAAAAAGAAAGCGAAGTGACAGTGAGTGAGAAGTGAGAAGTGAGAGTGAGGGGTCGGGAGGTGAAATTTTTATCTGCACTGTATTTATTTAAATTTGAATCAAACGTTTACGTAGATTTTATTAATTTTCATGTGTCATTTATATAAATATGTGATTTAAATTAAAATAAAATAATGCATCACTTTATATTTTAATTTGGATCACATGTTTATATAAATTTTATTATATTTTATAAAAAATATTAATCACGGTCTATTAGACGGTGAATAATAAATTTATAATGTATAAATATATATATGTGCAAAATATATTAATATCTGTAAAAATAATAAATTTCATGTTTAAAAAGATATTGATATTAAATTTTTTTTAAATTTATATTATCCTATTAATCACTGTCCATTTGGTTCATATTTTATATAATATATAAATATGTGATCCAAATTAAAATAAGATAATATCCCTATTTAGAATAATTACTTATTTAATTTTTTAATTATTATTTTAAATTAATTTTTTATTATTTAATCAAATAATTATAATTTTTAACTCTTTGATGAGTTTAAAAAATAAATTTTTTTTAATTAAAATATAAAAATTTAAAAAAACAAAAAAAAGCGAATAAACTAAAATTTATATTATTTATTCACTTTTTTATCAGAAAAAACTTACTTTTTAGGATCATTTTATCAAAAGAAATCAGATAAATAAATAAAAACTAATCAAAAAAATCAAAAAAAAAAGAAGCAGAATTATTAACATTTAGCCCAAACAGTGCCGATGTAAGCAGGGAATACTTTTTCGGGACAGTCACGTGAATCAATGCACTGTCACTGCTACCGCCGATTACCCAAAGACGCTCCCGTGTTTGTCGCGTGTACCCTACGCCTCCCTCTTTAGCTGTGCCCCTGTCAACCCCTCTCTCCCCCAGTCCCCTATCACATTTCAACTCTTTCTAGGCCTTGTTTGGGTTAATTTTGGGAAATTTTGTTTTTTAATTTTTTAAAATTTTCTCTTTTGAATTAAACTTTTTATTTTTATGAATTATTGCAGTGAGATGAATAAAAAATAAAAACTCTTGATAAAAAAATAAAAATAATTTACTAAAAATAAAATAAATAATATAAAATTTAATTTATTAGCTTTTTT
>JAOTRH010481037.1:0-25415 GCA_034768845.1 Heliamphora exappendiculata | reverse complement strand
GACCTTCTTTATGCATGTATAAATGGGAATGGGAGGTAAACGTGAAGGTAGCTAAGATAATAGAAACTCTTGTAAGCTTCCTCAATTTTCTGATTTTGTGAGAATGGTTGTAATTCATCTTCACCTCTAGCCATGGATTGTATCAAAAAGGTATTAATGCAATTGCAGTGGTTGCTATATATCTCTACCTGTGCTTAGAATACAAAAAAACAGAAGAGGGCATTTACAGAGTGGATAAGGCGGCACCGTATTTTCACTGCCCTGGTAGAAAATTTTGAAAATACTTAACAAGCCTTTTGGGATTGGTTGTATATATTTAATGAAAACCTTCCATTGGATTCACACGCTATTTTTAAACCTAATTTAAATCATGGTTGATAATGTATCTTAATTATTTTCTACCTATAATAGACAACACTTGTGACCACCAAAATTCCTGCTTCTTTTGACACCACACTGTAAAATGAAGGAAAATCGTTTTTGACAACTTTGAATTACAATGACATTATAATTCCCTTTCCTAAACCATCCACAAAAAATTGTCCAAATTTAACCTCTTGATTTTGTTCTCTAATGTTCTGCTTGGGAACCCAGAAAACAGTGCATTCTAGCGTTTAAGGCCCTGATTGGCAACTTTAGCTTTTTGGCCTTTTGGCTAAAAACGCCAAAAAATCAAAATTGTCCGTTTGGCAAAAAAAACTAAAAAGCTAAAAAATCAACCAAATCACAAATTCCCATAATATTCTATTCAGACTTCCACTTTTAAAATATAATAATACTTTTTATTCATAACTTATTTACAACCACTACCAATTACGTATAATTATTAATATAAAATATATAGAAAAGTTAAATTATCCACTTTGAACAAAAAAAAAACTAGCTTTTTATCCAAACAAACTTCAAAAAAGTTAACTTTTAAAATTACCAAACAACCTAATTTAGCTTTTTGACTTAAAATACAAAAAAGCTAACTTTTTGGCTACTTGACAATCAGGCCTAACCGCCTAACCCTTGATTCATTATATATATACATCTGACAACCACAATAATCATAGTAGGAACATTAGGAAATTATTAAAAATATTATTAATTAGTATAACAAGAAACAAATTTACCTCTTCGTTACATTTCTCTCCTTCATCTCCTTCCTCCTGTACATCAAGAATCGTATCAATGAGGAGCTTGTAGGCATCAGCTTCAATAAACGGCCACCCGTCATCTCCACCGTATTCCTGCAACAAAACCCTCCTCCTCGTCAAGTTAAACCCTAAAAATAGCCCACTAAATAAACCAATAACAAAAACCACATTGAGTAGAATTTAAGGTCCGTTTGGTTTCTGGAGAAATGTGAGAAAGAAAAGAAAATCATGATGCGCAAACAAGACAATCTCTACTCAATTAAACCCCATAAACCCATTTGGCTATGTTGGGGAAATTTCTATTTTTAGCAAACAACAAACCACAAAAAAAATGGTAATTTGACTAACTTCTGCATGTCATATTGATTTCCCTCAGTTTTCTCGGCAACCAAACAGGGGAAACCAGAGTAGACAACGAAATCCCACCTTGAGAAGGGCCTTGACCCTTGCGCGAACCAGCTCCTCGGGGAACCCAAGAGGTTGCATCGCATCAATGGCAGCGTCCATTCGCGTTAGACGCGGCTGCAACATCCAAAAACCGATAGGGAAAAGAAATGTGAGAAGTTATACCAGCAAAGAAAATTTCAAAAAAATCACCGAGAAAGAGTCGGAAAACGAAAGAAAAGTGGAGTAGAACCTTTCGAGATCCCCTTCTCGGCGCCATTTTCCGAGTCGCCCTCTGGCTCAGTACGCTTTCTTTCTAACCGACGTTTCAGTGTCTTCTTCTCTTTTCCTTTCTCTCTCTAAAAGACAGAACGTCCCATCACACAGGAAGAATATACATGGGAGCGCAAAAATGCATGCGTGCTGTATGGGCTGTTTGGGCTTTCATAATTTTTGCTTAGATATCGTTTGGCTTGCCTTTAAATCAACTTAAAATCAAACTTTTTATTTTTATCATTTAAAGTTTAAAAATTTTAAAAACTTCATTTGTCAACCCACTGTCTTTTAGCCTTCTAATATTTTTACATTTTACATAAATTATTTTATATATTTTTTAAAAAATATCATAATTTTTACTATACGCATTTATTTTCTATAAAAATTATATTTTTAAAATTTATTTACCAAAATTTATTAAATAAGATTTATATTAAATATAAAATTATTTTAAAATAAATTTTTAAAAAATTATAATAATTTTAAGTTAAGTTTTTTACCTTTTAACTTAAAACTACTTTAAATTAAGTTTTTTTAATTTATCGTCTTTTAACTTAAAATCACCATTATAATTACCAAATAAATTTTTTATTTATTTAGTTTAATGTGATTTTAAGCAAAAAGATTTGCTTAAAACTAGGTTGCAAACGAAGCTCTTAGTTTTTTTTGAATTCTTGTTATCTTTTAGCTACAAATTTAAAAAATTTTAAATTATTTTGATGAGATGAATAGAAAAGTAAAAAAAAATATCAAATAATAAATTTTTAAATAAATTACATTAATCTCTCCTGAAATTTCTGATGAAAACATAAATATCCCATCTTTCTAAAATATCATTTGCCTCCTATTTGATTTGGTTATTTGTCTCAAATTAATCTAATTGTTAATCATCCAGCCCTGAGATAACAAAAAGTGTTAGATAAAGTCAAGTTGATTGCCAAATTTTAATTTTGCCCTTATTATGAAAAGCTCACCAGCCTTTTCTTAGCATTTCTCAATTCAAATGCTTGCTTGATGCTACCCTTCTTGCTAAGTCCATTAATCATAGAGGTGAAGTTGATCATGACTCATGGTCTGACCGTCAACTCTAACTTCGAATATGGCCTCAATCTCTTCCAATTCCTCAAATCTCATGATTTGTCGGAGTTTTACAATATCACGGCATTGATGTGAGAGCAGAGGGTAGGTATGATCGTGGCAAGAGCAAGAAATTTTGTACCCAATGTCGTTTCACCCACTAAATTCAGCACTTCCTGAGTCGTGGGTGAGTTGGGTGTGTCAGTCGCAGTGGATGACATTGATGCTGTTTGTTGGCAGCGGCGGACTCTTAGCGTTGCTGATTATCAGGCAAAGCATCAAGCTGAAATGCCAAAAAATACACTCCAACTAAGGAAATTTCTCTTCCTTGTAAGGAAACCCACACATACACCATATAGATTACTAAGTCAGTAGTCGTAGTTGACGTCGTCGGAGGCCTTCGAAATAGTGGTCTGATGCAACGATAGTAGCGCACCACCTTCATTGCTCTCTCTCTCTCTCTCTAATGGATTCACTCAATAGCACCTCTTAAATGCGTGATTTTGAGAACCTGAAGAAGAATAAGCAAATGGGTAATTTAGAGAAAGATTTTCACTTAAAAATTTGGGTTTGAAAGGTGATGTTTAATTTTAATAAATCATCACCCAAATCTTATAAATTCTCTTTCTATATTACCGATTTGCTGAATCTTCTTCGAGTTCTCAAAACTACGCATTTTTCTCAACATCTTAGTTTTCCTCTCATTTTTTAATTCATTTTCTCAAATTCTCTCTTTGATTCATATTTCCATTCAACTATTTTTTTCTCAATTTAAAAAAAATGCATTTTCACTATGAGTTCGTGTGTGTTTGTAGTTACATATTAATTTTTAAATGGGTTCTCTATTTTTTAATGTGTGAAATTTGATTTGAGAGAAGTATTATCTCATTTTTCATATCTAGTGCAATTTTGGTAGTGAGTATGTGTGTGTGTCCGGGCTTACTAGTGAAATAGCTTAATTGGGTAAATTAGTGGTCAAATTCGAGTTTGATGTGCCGATTATGGGTATAGTTTCTTAATATATATTTTTTATCAGATTCGTTTAGTATGTAAAACTCAGTGAGTTTGCTAGTTATGCAAAAAGTAAAATTCATTCGGTATCTTTAACTATACGATCAAAAAATATTTATTTAACTATTATCTCTTAAAATTATATTTATTATTTATTTATTTGTAAATAAATACAATAGATTTATATAGCTGTAGTTATCAAATGAATTTTTTTTTTTTACATAATTAGCAAACTAGATGAGGTTTAAATAATAAACGAATACGATAAAAAATATATTCGAGAACTATACCTATAATTGGCACATCAAAATTTAGTTGAAGACGATGAGAATCTATTACTAAATTGTATTTTTAGTTAAAAATGATGAGAAGAGTATTTTCGTTTTCACAGTTAAAATTTAAATAGAGTTTATTTTTTTCACTGATAAAGAAGGCCAGTGATATTTTAAAAGGTAAAGAATGTATTTATGTTTTTGTCAAAAAATTTAAGAGAGATCAATGTAATTTGCGCTAATTTTTTTTAATTAAAAACTAAATTAAACAAAACAAAAGAACGCTAGTATAAAACAGTCATTCTATTTTTTTATTGTTTTTTGTCTTTTCTATTTTTTACTTATATTAATTTTTTTTACCTTTTTGGCTAGTCGCCTCGAGAGAGGTTGAAAAATATACTAATTTAATTAAATAATAAAAAAATATTAAAATTAAACTTAATAAATTAAAAAATAATTATTCTAAACAGGACATATGTGTTACGATTGTATTTACCAAAATACACGTGGGGAGCGTTTATTGGTTAGGAAAATAAATGTAAGCACTTCTATGATAATAATAGTGTTTAATGGAGCTAGATTTATAGAGCAATTTAAATATTTTAAATGAGATTAGATATGATAGAAATAATAAGTAATATTATGAGTTTTCGTATTATTTTAATGCCGAATAATTATAAAATAGATCATGTGTGTAATGAAAAATATGGTACACGAGAATGGAATAAAAATATATAAAAAAAAGTTATAAAACTATTATTTTATTAAATAAATAAAAAATTTATTTAAAATTTAATACTAATAATACCAAATAATATGAATTGGGAACCCACTACTGCAATAATATGTAAAGACCACGGTTATAAAATTAAAAACATCTCAATTATAACAAAATCTTTATAAAAGAATATTAAAATAAACTTTAATCTTAATAAACTGAGATTGTTTATATTTGGAATAAATTATACTAACATCTCATAAGGTTTCGGTTAAATACAGTCAAATTCACACATTTAGAATAATTACATTGTGCTCCCTTACCATTAATTACTTTTAAACGGCATTAACCGAAAAATTTAAATTACAAAAATACCCTTCTCTCTCTCTCTCTCTCTCTCTCTCTCTCTCTCTCTCTCTCTCTCTCTCTCTCTCTCACATTGTTTGGATTATTTCTCTCGCTAACCTTCGGTCGCTCTCCCTCTCCCCTAGCTACTACACCACCGCCGATGACACCACCCACCACCGCCGGCGCCCCCTCCGATAACTTCTACCCCCTCTCTCTCTCCCTCAATCTCTTTCTTTCCATCTCTCTATGTCATCTCTCTCTCCTCTATATGTATATGTGTGTATATATATATATATTCTCTCTCCTTCTCCATCTCCCCGTGTGTATTTCTCCCTCCCTCACTCTCACCACGCCACCGCTTCTCCATCTCCCCGTGTGTATCTCTCCCTCCCTCACTCTCACCACGCCACCGCCATAGTGTGCGCGTGTGTTTAATCCTGTTCTGTGTATGCGTTTTGAGAGTACGTTTTTTTTTGTTTTTGGAATTGTTTGTTTGGTTCAATCCCATCAAATCCCGTGTAAATGGGATGTTAGGAATTTTGCCATCGGCAATATTCGATTTATATTTGGTAAATCTATGAAAAATATTTATTCATTTTATTTATTTTATTCATTGATATTTTGACATTTATCTTGTTCAAGTTTTGGTTTAATATGGCAGGGCTACGCAAACAGAGCAAAAAATATCAAAAAAAATAGCCCGCGGTATTAGACCACCCGATGACCGCTCGAGTTGTCCATCGAGCGATTTATAGCACCTCTCGGCATTTCAAACCTGCAACAAAAATGTAATACATTACAGGCTACACCGCTCGAGTGGTTAAAAGACCGATCGAGCGGTCTTGACGACACAGGTTTTTAACGCAGCAGTATCGAGGGTTTTGGAAGCATCTTATAAATAGGCAGCTAGAGTTACTTTTTTTTCGAGAGCCTCCATATATTATTTTGTATGAAAACCTAGCCGCCACAAGCTTTGAAAATTATTCATTATATTCGTAAGCTAGTCTACATAATCGTAAGCTAGTCTACAATAACATGATGATTCAATAAATTTTCGCACAGTCATGTTAATCATCAAGCATCCAAACCTTCAACGATCTGTTCGTGGAGTCACTTGAGAGGAGTCTCAAGTGTTGAAGTTTGGTGGTGGAATCCGTCATCATTGAAGTCCGGTGGTGGGTTTCCAACGGCAATGAAGCACATGTGTTGATGCACGTGAATTCGACAGGAGTAGATTTTCAAACATTTGGTTGTGGGTACAACGTCGATGGAGCAAACTTCACAAGTAATCTTTTACGACTCTCTCTCTAGATTTCATGATTCTACAAAAAAAATATTTTCAATTAAGCTTCTAATTAAATAAAAAAAAACGTTCATAGAAAAAAATATTCCTAATTTATTTTCTATAAAAAAATACACCTCGTGTATAATTAAATTTTCTAAAGAAAACACATTCATAGCAAAATGTTCCTAATTTTGTAAAGAAAAAAATACACATTGTTTTTAGTTACGTTATCTAAAGAATAATATACACATTCATTGTTTTAAAAAACTGTAATTAATTAAAAAATGTAAAAATGTTTGAATACTAACATTTCTTTTGTAAAAATGTTTGAATAATGCATATTTTGTTCAACACTTAATATTATTTATTTAATGTTTTAATAGTGTTTTTAATAGCTAAAATTGATGTTATCTACATGTGATTTACTTAGCGAATAATAATTTTAAAAAATTAAAATTTATTGTATTATTGCACACACATTGCGTGGACCCGACCGCTAGTAGTCTCATGAGGCAACACCCGAGTTGAGTGAAGCCTTTTTAATTGTCCAAAATACCCCAAAACAATTCTCGATATAGATAACCATTTGCCGCAATATCATATTGATTTAACTGAAAGAATTCAGTAAGCATCGTTTTAGAATAGTGCTCGTTCGCGAGGACATTGTTTATATTTTGGTAATTGTAAAACCACACTTGATGTTTATTCGGCGAATGTATTTGAAGACGTAGTACGATTAGGGTTAATATGCTCGTTAAGAATTTTAAGATTCGCCAAAATGCTTCTAGAGCACAAATCCATCTCCCATCTATAAATTGTTGTACTTCATCATAATTGTGCCCATGGCAAACTTCCAGAGAGACTCGATCGGGACCCTGATAGACATATTTGTATAAGTACTTCACACTCTGAATGCTACTGCATACTTCAACATTAATATGACAATCATACTTTAAAAGCAACCACGGATTATATGGAACAACCAAATTGTTGTCAACTTGTATTTCTTCATTACCTTCTAATGTCACTGGTTGGCCTTCTCGTCTTCGATATGTTGGATACGAATCATTTCCCAGAGTTGTAGTTGCCGAGAATGGCTTAGAGTAATGTCGTTTGCATATTCCACTTCTCATGCATGGTACACGATTGTTATGCATTCCGCATGGGCCATGTATCATGTAATTCATCACAGCATTATACAATTGAGACTCTTGTTCCTTGTCTGGAATCTCAGCTCAGACAATAGCGTCATAATCATCTGGGCTATTTAACATATCATTTTCATCCAATATGAGAAGCATATGCACATGTGGGAGGCCCCTCTTTTGAAACTCAATAACGTATACGTATGCAACAATTTTACCAAGTACGTGTTTGGTCAAAATATCTGTCTTTAACTCCTCGAATTTTGATCAAAACACTTTTGCTAGCAAGTCTGGACGATCATGAGGTGCTTGGCCGGGTAACAATTTCGCTTTAATTTCTGGCCAATTAGGATTACATGTCATTGTAAGGAAGAGATCAGGCTTGCCATACTTCTGAACTAAAGCCATTGCATCCTGATATCTTTGATACATGTCTCGTGAACTTCCAACAAATGATGACGGTAGTACGACTCTACGTCCAATATTATCTACTTACCGAAAAATAGATTTAGTGCTAACAATTAATTCAAAAGTGTCGAAGTATATGTATAATTCATGTAACATACTACCCTTACCTCCATATAGTTCTCCATCTTGTACTGAGTCTTGAAGGCCTTGATATAACTCAGCTCGATCGCCATTTTGATATGTGCATATCCATCGAAGATTGTTGGACTTAATCTTGACATAATTGTCGACAACATACTGTTGTAAAAGTCAACCCCCTCGAAGATGAAGTGAATGACCATTGGGACGAATCTAATTTGTAATTTTGTGTGAGTAACTTGAAGATTCAATTATAATATTAAGATTACATAGTGAATAATAAAATTATTAAAAAATAGCAAAAACATTACCTGTAGCATATGAGTAAAAATCGTAACATGTGACTTTGCCACCATTGTCATTTCGACTGCTTATGTCCCACCCATATGTACCGTAAGGTAAGAGTAATGGATATTACAAAGGATCATAGTACCCACCAACATCTGGCACGGTGTGTAGATGTCCACTGGTCGACTAAACAATAATGTCTCTCTTCCTTTACATTTTCAGCTTCTTCTCCACCAACTACAATTGCTGCAACTTGAGAAGTTGTTGGTAGATTATACTGTCGACGTTCAACATTTTGCTCTTTGATAATAAGCCCACAATCATGAATATCTTCGCGTTATGCTAAATGGCGAAATGTATGCACAAACGAATTGTGGACATCTAAAATAAATGTTATCTTTTCAACAATCTCTCTGTACAAGCCTTCAGTTTTCGACAATCTAATATCAATCTCGTGTTCAGTGTCGTATATGTACAACTGTAAAAATCTTGGTCGGTCACTTGTAGTTGGTAGAAGACTACCAATTAGACTACCAATTTTATGATATATTCCTCCTTGCGCACGAAATGTGAAAATACATTGGGATCGTGTTACTATACTTTCATCCACATAAACTCCCATTGAGGTGAATGCAAATACATGATTATATGCTCGAATATTTTTTCTAAAATGCTGACCTTTTGCCGTTTGATTGGAGAAGATATCGAACAACTCATCGGGAGCTGTTATCAAAGGCAAAATTGACTTACATTATTGCAACACATTCTAAATGTTTCACAATAGACCCCATAATGCATACATGTAGTTGGTCGAGGTAGTGGGTATCTTTGTAATCTGCTTCCCTCATGAAAATTTCTAGCACAATTGCGAGATGTTCTTTGTGAAAATGATGAATTTTGTAAAATAGTATCCATATCTCGTTGATCATAATAATAATCATGGTGGACACTGGAAACATGTTTTACATATTACAAATTTAATTTTTTTTAGATGTAATAAAATTTAGTGAAAAAATATTTTGTAAATGTAGTTCAAATATTTTGTAAATGGGTATATTTTTATTACAAAAAACAATCAATAATTCAAAACTTATTTTTAAACTGAGCATGTATCTTCGACATAAGCGGGTTGTGCATCTTCCTCCGTTGCACTGTGATACCATGTTCATAAATTGAAGAAGTAGGCGCATATTGAACCAAAGGTGTTACAGTATTCATTCTCGAGTGTGTAAATATTGAAAACAAAAGATCAATACATTTACCTATATGTATTTTATTTTTAATTAAATCAAACAATTACTTACGGCTAAAAATTGCATCTGGAAGGTCATGTGTGATTAAAATTTTCGAATCATTTGTTGGAGCATGTTGAGATGCCAATCGTCATCGTTGATAGTTTGTTCTCCTTCTTTCTAGTTGTAGTTTTCGTTACTCAGCTGTCATTGAAGCTCTCCGTTGCCTCTACATGTCATGCCGGCGTTCATTTTGTTACTCCCTTCCATAAAGCTATCTAGTAGAAAGATCATTATTATCCCTTCTAGTCCTCTGCATATGACTTTCATTGAATTGTATTGAATCTTTCATTTTTTGGCTTTAGTGAACGCTAAAAAATATTTCTTTTGTTTAACCAAAGAAATTAATATCAACTTACTTCACAAATGGAAAGTGCTTAAATAAAAAAAATATCATTAATTATGAAAATTTCTTTAATAAAAATTATAATAAAAATTTAAAACAATAGAGGAGTTATACAAAATAGAGTTAAAATAAAAAGAAACGTAACGGTATTGTACAAAATATAGTCATTAATATTTTAAGAATTTTTGTTATTTGAATATAATTTATTTAATATTATAAATATTTCTCTTGAGAAGAGAGAGACGATTGACGTTTACAATTGAAAATCAATTTCAAAAGATGTCTCTTGGGAAGACAGGGAGAGAGAGTACCGACCTTTACAATTGCAAATCAACTCCAAAAGAAGAAACTGGATAAAAAAAAAGTAGAAGATAAGTTTTGAAAAGGGTTCTTTAAAAAATAATAACAATTCATGAGGATACTTTTAAAAAAACATGGCATAGGAGAATTTAACAATGATAAAGAAACCATTGAGCAGCAGTGGCTGGACAATTGGTGAGTTTTGATATTTTTATTACATGGGTATGCCTAGAGAGCGAAGTGATATAAACCTATTATTCGACATGTTGAAAATTTAAAATTAGTTCACATATGTAATCACACACAAATGAGAAAAAAATATTTATTTTCGCTGTAAATATTTAATTATTTATTTTCCAACAAAAATAAAATATAACAGATGCCATAAAAAAAAAATAATAACAGTAGCATTGAATTATTACCTCGAATAAACCGTTATATCTTAATGTTTTTTATTGTGTTTAATTTGATTAGGAAAAACATATTGATGCTTGATTAACTACTCTTTTTTTCGTTAATTTTTTATTTTTTCAATTCGATAAAAGATTCAAAAAAATAAATAATTTTGATAAAAATAAATATTTTTTATTTTTTATTTTTTTCTCTCTGAATCTGGGAGAAAACGGAGGAAAAGTGAAAGAAATAATGCGATTATTTTTATAATGTCAATTATAACTTTTTATGTTTATATTGAAAATAATAATTTAAACTAATATTAAAATATTATAAAAATAAATAATTATCAAACACCTCACTTCTCTTTATTAATTATTATCAAACAAATAAGAAAAAAAATAATATTATCCTGTATCTTTTGAATAATCAATCAAGATGAGAGAGATAGTTCTCATTTTTTTCTTTCCTTTATTTTTATTTTTATTTTTTTTATAACTAACACTTCTATTCAGTATGTCTACCTTTAATCCAAATGAAGATTAATATTAGTTTTATGTTTTATTGTAATAGAGAAATTTGTTACTTTTTATTAAAGGATGTTAAAAGAATAAAAAATTCAATACTCCTCAATTGACAAGCCCTATTCCAGTGATTGAGAGCTTCGCTCGAATACAACCCCTGCGGCCACCCACCACCGTCGAGAAGCTTGACGCGGCGGTTATATAATTCGTCGGTAATAGGAATTTACCCTAAATAATAAAGTTTTAAGGAATGGAAAAAACGTAGAAAGTAAAAAGGAAGAAGAAAGTGAAACAGCAAGGAACAAACAAAAACAGATTAAAAAAAGTTACCAATAACTATTTGTGAGATACGAAATCTAAAAAAATATAAATAAACATATAAAATAAGTTTTAATTTATTAAAATAAACTTAAAAATATAACAAAAGTAATATTAAAGGGCAAACTTGTCATATTAAGTTATGTCTCCACTTTCTTATCACTTCATCTTTATTCCCGTCGCTTTCTCTCACTAATTATCCCATTTTATTTGGACATTTGTTTTGCATCAAACACAAGGATAAAAAATTACTCTAGACTAAGAGCATGATTAGTAATTAGGTTAAAAATTAATTTTAATTTCTTAATTTTTTACATTTTTATCGAAAAAGTTAAATTATGTTCAAAATAAGTTATTTGATAACTTAGCTTTCAAGTTAATTGTTTAGAAATTGATTGATAACGTAAAAAAATAGTTTTTTTGCTCTTTATTCAAAGTGAACAATTTTACTCTTATATATATATATATCTGATATTATTATGCTGTTGATATTAGTAGTGTAGTTACGAATAAATAGTATTATTGTATTTTAAAATTAATAAAAATTTAAATAAAATATTCTAAAAATTTATATTTTGATTTCAGTTTGTGATTTTTTTTTTTACAAATAAGGACGGCAAGGACCATGGCCCCAGCTTTTTGCAAATATTCATATTTCTATGTATGTATGTACAAGTAAAGTTGCCATATCATTTATCCCCAGAATGTTGCATTTATCTCGATTTTTAAGATACCATAATATCTATTACACGCATGGCACAACTACATGTGCTATCTATACGCAAATTTGAATTTTATAAATTTCTTTTTGAGAGTTTCAAGCTCTGAGTTCTTAAAAAAAAAATTGACTAAGAAAAAAGTTTAAAACTATTGGATTGGCTAACTCCACTATTTTTCTAAAACTTAAAAATATTTTTAAAAATTTATTAGTTAATAGAACTCTTAATTTTTTAAGAGAGAGACAGTGAAAAGGTTTTTATTTTTTTAAATTAAGAGAAAAATGAGTACGATGAAGAATAGAAGACTAAAGAGTCTTAACTCATATCGTATTAAGAACTTATCATTGACGCAATTAAGCGTTTTAAGGACATATTTAATTAATTGAATTATTAATGAGGACATATATATAATTTCACTTGATAAATAATTCTATTACACTATTAATACTATATTCTCTTTTATGCATTGTATATTATACATTTTGTTAGATTAGGTATCTAACGGATGCATAATTCTTTCACCACTTGTTGAATTCAAATAAAAAAAATATAATTTATGAAATATATAATCCAATCTCATGACTCATCTGCTTAATTAAACATGCTGTAAGAGAATTACCTTCGCACATGTTTTGACAATCTACAATTGCTTTAGCTCTTATGAAATAATTTTCCTATTATTCTGTCACCAAAATTATTTCTTGGCAATTTTATTTCCCCAGTTATGTAACTTCCTTTTTTTTTTTTTTGATACCATATGCAATCGTAAAATATTGTTGACTTTTTAAATTGAAACTCTTATTACCATTTTCCTAAAAAAAAATGAAAGTGATTGGGGGTATTTATTGGTTTTTTTCTTAAAAAAATAAAAATTTTAATAACTTTATAGATATGTCAAATACAATAACTTAAAAACTGATGTTAATTTATCAACAATCAGCGAACACCTAAAAAGCCAAAATCAGTGAACACCCAAAAAGTGATTTTTTTTCAAAAATCAGTATAAACAGATATGGGAAGAATATGAGCAAAAATGAAAATAATGCAAATTTGTTTCCCACTTTCACGGGAAAAAATTCCCTGCATATTTTGTAGGAAAACAAAAGCTAAAGGTAAAAGGCTTAACAAGGTTGTACGAGAGATTTTATTTGTTCACATTTTTTAGAACTTTCTTGCCAAATGAATATTAAAAAAATTTATTTTTTTATTTTTTATTATTATCTTACTATTTAAACGGACCCTAATATTAGTTCAACTATATCACTAAATTGAATCTCAATTTAAATTGAAAAAAGACTTTGCTTATTATTAGGCCCAATGAATCGTCTAGCTCTAAGCCTGTGTGTGCTGGACTATGAAAAGCCCATCTAGTATCAAAAACCCAACATTTTAAAGCAAACCTAAGAGTAATCTCATCCGTTAGATTTAGGTTAAAACATCTCTTCCTCCTATAAATTCACCGAAAGTGTTTGTTTTCAGTTCTTGTTGCAGTTAGGGTTTTGCTCTTTCTTCCGCTCAAACCCCTGAAAGTTATAGTTGTAGAGGGAGGTTAAAGCGACAGCTCCTTTTCGCTGTCCGCCTTGACAAGCTCTCAGCTTCGTCTTGGCCCTCAGATTTTGGTTAATATTTTCTAGGTTTGCAATTTTTCTTTTCTTCAGTTCGTATATAAAGCTGCGTTGCAACTAGAATTCGGTAGAAATAGAATCGATCATCAATGGCGGTAAAAACATCGAAGCCCAACAAGAAGGCGGCTTACGATCATAAGCTGCGCAAGCTTCTGGATGAATACACCCAGATCTTGATCGCTGCCGCCGACAACGTGGGATCGACCCAGCTGCAGAACATTCGGAAGGGTCTGCGCGGTGACTCGGTTGTTCTGATGGGTAAGAACACTATGATGAAGCGCTCCATCAGTAAGCACGCGGACGAAACCGGGAACAATGCCATCCGTAGTCTTGTCCCCCTCCTCGTTGTGCGTATCCTATAGATTGAAATTATTTCCTATGGCTTCTTTTTTAACTATCCACTTGTTTGGTCACAAAAAAACTTACTTTCTGTATTTTTGTTGTCACTCTTGAATCAGGGTAACGTGGGTTTGATTTTCACCAAGGGTGATTTGAAGGAAGTCAGTGAAGAGGTTGCCAAGTACAAGGTCAGGTTTTGAACCCCTTTTTAATGTAAATCATAGATCCATGATCTCGTTTGACTTTTGAATACTTTTTGAAGGGATTGGATAAATGGTGGGATTGGCTCGAATTAGTTATCCGGTGGGATAGAATAAATATTGGGATTGGATTGTGTTAGTTATTGGATTGTATTAGTTTAGAAATTATTATTTTAACAATGGTATGAAATAAGAAATAGTTAAAATTTTTTGATCTTCATAATACCACAATCCTTATGGTATTAGTTATTCCTCATTTAATATCTTAGATACCATAGTACGATACAATTTATCCAATAGTCAAATATGGAAGATTTGCCGGCTAAACAAAGAAGGGAATTGCATTGCACTAATTTCTAGCAGGCCAAACAAACAAGGAATCAATCCCGAGTAATTTTCCCACCATTTTTTTTGTTTTGACACCTTGCTACCTTTTCTGTATTGCTCTTGCTGATGCTTATAGTGTTATTACACACATACAAGGAATGACATGTTCTGTCTATGTTTTTTTTCATTCAGAAATAATTGTTCTGTTGCATGTAAAACATATAGCAAAGATGAGAAATAGCTGGTTAAAGACGAGAAATAGCTGGGCTTTGGAACATCCCATTCTAGTTGGATGGTGATGGCTAGAAAGTTGATTTTGTCTGTAAAAAGATAAGATTTTGTTTGAAATCCCGGCTTTTACAAAATATTTTTTTGTTCTTTTTATCAACCAATCACACCTATTGCAAGCAAGTTGCTATCAGGTGACTGATAGTATTTTCTTAAGGTCATCAACCTTCGATAAAATTAGACCAGTTTAGTTTCGTCACAAAAAATCATATATATATACACACACACACACACGCACGCAAGCACGCACGCACGCACATTATACATGATTACTGAAACAGCTTACTTCATAAAGGCCATACTTGATCCGGGGATGAGATTGGATGGGGTAGAAGTGCTAAGCAATACCATGGCCCCGCATGTTTTTTTAGCATGCGATTATTGATGTTATTATTATAATTTATAAAGAATGACATAAGAAATATATGCCTCGTTTGATGACAGTTATAGGTTTGGTGAGATTTACAATGAGGTGGGACTAAATTAAGGATTAATAATGAGATCGGATTATAAATGAGGTTAGATTAGCTGATCAAATGTTTGGTTTGCATTGGATTAGTGAGTGGACTGATTACATGTTTGATTTGCACATGTTATTGTTCCACGTCCTCACACATTGCAACTATTTTAAAGGCCCCTGTTCAACTTACAAAGCGAGCTTTGGCATATTCATCACCTGAAACCACATTTATCCACACTGCCTCAATCTGTCTTCTGAATAAAATAAGCCCATAAATTCCGTACCTAATTTTGTTAGTATGAACAATTGTGGAGTCTGCACTATAGGAAATACCACATGTAAGACACTGAAATAAAAGACAAGATCTGCTACTAGATCTGGCATATACATGTACATGCAACAAATGGAAACCCCATGTAAAGCTATACCGTGTAACTTGAATCTTCACCTTCCTAAACTATGAAGCTGTGAGATAGAAGATATGAGAAAATGTGTGAGCTGGTATGGTTTTCTAGGAGGTCCAGGTGGCATTTTGGAAATTAAACTAAGGGTGAAATGGTAATTGACCTCCCAATCCAGATGGATTGGATTGAGAATACCGGCCTTATGATGCTATTAGTAATCCAACTCTTTCCAGGGATTGAGAGTCCAAGTGGACACTTAGTCCAGCTTATTTATGCACCAACAAAAATAGTATTGTTGGACCTATTGGATTGCTTACCCAATCCCAACTCTTAGATTGAGCATCAAACAGTCATAGAGAGTTATTTTTGAATGTTGTATTTGCCAATAAATAATTCGAAGTCTTGAACTAATAATATCAAGCGAGTTTTATCATTAATACCACAAATTCAATAGTAATGATCCAATATTGTGCAGTATTAGTAATCCAATCCAACAATTTTGCAAGCAGCAAAAGGGTTTTGACTTCCATACTTCTATAATATATGCTGCTCTGGAATTTCAGATTTTGAAAATAATTTAGACTCTGTTTGGGATGGCTTTTGCTGAAGTGGCTTTTTTCATTCTTTATGGGGCTTTTCCCTCTATTTTTTTAGTTTTTAGTTTCTTCATGATTAGAGGAATCTAAAAAATGCCAATTTGAGCTGAAGTTGAAATATCTTTAAATACAAATAAGGCCATTTAAAGGCCTTTTAAGTGATTTTTTCATCTTATCTAAACAACTTTTTAAAATCTTGTCTAAATTTTTTACTTTTCTTATGATTCCTTTAGTCGACGTTTCTAAAAGTATGCCGTTTGAGCTAACGTTGGAAAAAGTCCACTACAGTAAAGAAAAACGTATAAAAAATTTACCCCAAGCATATTTTTAGTAATGTTTTTGTTGAATTATGAAATGAAAACTGCTAGTCGTTTCGGCTCTTGCTTCTTATTGTTGCTATAAAGTGCTGCAATGTAGTTTTTATTTCGATTCCTTTGGTTGTATGGTACTTGAGAAAGTAACTGATACTTTGACCTGTGCCCCAAAATACCACTTTGCTTTAGTGAGACTAGCTCTCCCCCCAAAACATATTGGAATAATAATGACAATAGGTGAAATAAAATCTTGTTTATAAAGTTTCCCCCCAAGTTTCTATTCAATTATGGACTCCAAGACTAGCTATTATTCCAATTCCCGATACATTCAAATTTTCTGGAAAATACTGTGATTTTCCTATTAAATTGTAAATTCAGTCTTTGTGATTGTTCCTATTGTATATGTTCAAGTTGTATTGATGTTGTAGATATATCTTCCCTGCGTACAGGTTGGAGCTCCTGCTCGTGTTGGTTTGGTGGCTCCGGTTGATGTTGTTGTCCCTCCTGGAAACACTGGACTTGATCCTTCCCAGACCTCTTTCTTCCAGGTCATTAGTCTTGCATATTATTAATGTTTCCTTGCTATTTTGTAGTTGTTTCTCATGCCATCACATTGCAGGTTCTCAACATTCCCACCAAAATTAACAAGGGTACAGTCGAAATTATTACCCCCGTGGAGCTTATCAAGAAGGGTGACAAAGTTGGATCTTCTGAAGCTGCCCTCCTTGCTAAACTTGGCATTAGACCCTTCTCTTATGGCCTTATTGTCCTGTCTGTTTATGACAATGGATCGGTCTTCAACCCCGAGGTGCTTGATCTGACAGAAGACGATCTCATTGAGAAGTTTGCCATTGGGGTTTCGATGGTCACCTCATTGTCACTGGCTATTTCCTACCCAACTCTTGCAGCTGCACCCCACATGTTCATCAATGCCTACAAAAATGTTCTGGCTGTTGCAGTTGAAACTGATTATTCATTCCCCCAGGCGGATAAAGTTAAGGAGTTCCTCGCGGTAAGTAATGCACTCATTTTAATAGTTGAAGGATATTGGTTGTCCTTGCAATTTTTTTGGGGGAGAAAGCCTCCCCTGAAGACTATGTTTCGTGGGACCCTGGGTGTGTGCCCACAAGGAAGATACGAACTTTTTTAAGTTTAAAACTTTTATTTTATTAAATGAAGCACACTTTATTCATGTCTCTATCGATATTCGATCAAATCGAAGTTTTGTATAACTGATCTTCTTTACAAGGCATACGAAACGGACTGAA
This sequence comes from Heliamphora exappendiculata, assembly GCA_034768845.1. Taxonomy (NCBI): domain Eukaryota; kingdom Viridiplantae; phylum Streptophyta; class Magnoliopsida; order Ericales; family Sarraceniaceae; genus Heliamphora; species Heliamphora exappendiculata. Next base: position 7,210 of record JAOTRH010481037.1, on the reverse strand, counting down.
AATTCTGATTTATCTTTGCGGGCTCATCTTAAGCCCACAAAATAAAGTCTTGAAGGCGTGTATATAGGGGAGCTCATTCCATATTTTGGATCTTTTGTCTCTGTGAATATGATCAACTTGTTTGGGTTGTAACCTGCAGGATCCCAGCAAGTTTGCTGCTGCTTTGGCTCCAGTAGCAGCTGATGCTTCTGTTGCAGCTGCTCCTGCTCCTGCTGCTGTGGAAGAGAAGAAGGAAGAACCAGCCGAGGAGTCTGATGATGACATGGGTTTCAGCCTGTTTGACTGAAGCCCATGTGCTGATCATTTTGGTGTGCTGTTTTCAAGCTTTTATTATCTGTTCCTTATTTGTGTTTTTTGTTGATGTCTTTTGTTGGGATTGTGTTATTTATCATCTTTTTAGATTGAATTGGCCGTAACAGCACTTAATAGTAAATTTCAGATTTTTGGACCTTATTTTGCTCTCTATATTATTCCATTAATTTTTTCATTTCCAAAGTTGCTTAATCATTTTGAATTTAAGTTTTTTTTTTAAGTTGTTCAATCAGTTTAATTGGTTTGGTAAGGATTCCTCTCCTAGGACTGGAGCAATTCTTCAATACTTTTAGAGGAACCTACTTATTTTGATTGCCTTTTCGGATGAGTGGAAACTGGTATACTTGTGAAGGGACTTGGCCATCTGGCTGACTCCATTGGTCTCCCATCTGATGGTGGGGGGGTGGGTTTCACAGGTTCTTAATTTAGACTTCAGAGGAACAAGCTCATTTTACTGTTATTATCTATCATTTCATCTGTCTACAAAACTCAAGTCCTTTTTTTTAGTCTCTTTAAAAAGCATATTTTTTAAAATCAAGTTATTGTTTTATTCTAATTGTTATATATCTATGCTATTATATAAAACACAACGATATGGGTTCTATAACTCTCAAAGTTTCATCTTGACCTTTTTAGAAGTTATAATATTTTTATATTGAAAAATTATGTGGCACAATTTGATTGGGGAAAATTTCAATTTCAATTTCAATTTCAATTTCAATCTCCCTAAGGGTTTGTTTGTTTGTTTAGAATTAAATTGATGTATATATAAAATACCATGAAGTATAAGGTATATATGAAATGAATTGAATATTGTTTTGGATATATATGGGGTAAGTTATACTTACGTCTCTTGTGATTTCAGACAATAATAGAAATAACATTCTTGTTTTAATTTTTAAGAAAGATTTACATCCTCTATAGAGTATCACATCGTCTTTGGGAAGGTTTGGGGGTTTAAGCCTTGTCTTCTTTGCTAATCGATAGGCGAGAATTCGTTTTGGCTCCGAAATCGTTTTAGTATATGATGAGCTGAGTAAGGTAGAGAGGGCTTTTAAACACTTAATTTGTTGTAGTATATGATGAGTTGAGTGGGGGAGAGGGCGATTATTGATGCGTTGAGCTTGACTCCTCTAGAGAGTCCTCCTTCCATGCAAGTGGCAATGTTCTGTCCTAACCATTCCTTGCTTAGTAGTATGTATGAGTATTTATGAGTTTGTGTTATCAATTCACGAGCTTGTGTAAAAAGCTATTGAGAATAGAAGTTTTAAGAAACTTCTCTATGTAGAATTTTATACACGTTAACGAAAGAGAGAAAAAGCTATTGAGAACATAAGTTTTGTAAACTCCTTGTTGGGGTTATGATTATTGGTGCTTAGGCTATCTATCTCCTCTCTACTACTTTATTTGCTTTCGACAACAAGTGTTATATAATTTTTTAAAAACTTTTTTTAATAGATCATCTACAAAAATTAAAAGATAATGATTTTTTTTCAATAAAAATTGAATTTCAACGGAAAATATCTTTTAATTTTTAGAAGGGAAAAATATTTTTTTTTACGAAAAATTAGTGAACAGTTCAATTTATAGGGCACTTACTGTTTTTCATCCAGCATAAAAAATTTTAATGCGCAAATCTATTCGTATAAAAATTTTAACACGCAAGATTCTTTTGAGGTAAAAATACACTAGAATAGATAAATTTATCTGTACGCCTTGCATAAGTATACATGTTTTGAAATGTACAGATAAATTTATCTGTGTGCCTTACGCATGTTTTTGAAATTACAGATAAATTTATCTATGCCTTACACATGCACAGATAAATTTATCTGTGTGTTTTACACATGTTTTGGAAGGTACAGATAAATTATCTGTGTGCTTTACACACACAGATAAATTTATCTGTGTGATTTGTGTGCCTTACACATGTTTTGAAATGCACAGATAAATTTATCTATAAACACAGATAAATTTATCTGTTTGGAGGGTATTTTCGAGAGAAATCGTATAATTGGATCTCACGCGTTAAAAAAAATTTAATGAACCTTACGCATTAAAATTTATTTTTTTAAATTTTTCGCTGAAAGTCTTTATTTTTTTTTAACTTAACGAGGCATATTACCTTCATACTACTATTATTACTTTAGTACTCTACCTTAACTCTACCATCATCATTATTGCTATTGTCCATAATTTTTTTTTTTATTTTTACAATTTTTTTTAATTATTATGATTTAATGTAATATTGAGTTTTTTTTTTACTTAATAGTTTAAACTTTTAGATAGAGAGGTGTCATATTATATTAAACAGTCAGGTATTAAACAGATACAAGAAGTTAAAAAAATATTTAATTTACTTAACAAACGTGGTTAAATTTTACATTTTTCATACATAAATTTGGGGAGGTTGACAATAATGTTTAAAAAAAAAGGTAATGTTTAAACTTATGATAAGGGGGCTTTTTGAATCTTTAGGTTGCCAGAAATTAACTACTCAATTTGAACCAACAAAATTTTGGGAATATTGCAAGGATTATGTGAGAAAATTATTGTAGTATGTTATATTGAAAATTTTGGCATAAGTAAATGTATTATTCTGGATAAGAAAATGTATTATTCTTAAAAATAAATATATTGAGTTTTCTGGCATAAGTAAATGTATTATTCTTAAAAATAAATATATTGAATCTTTTGGAAATACTGAAAGAATTATTGTAGTACGTTATATTGAAATTGGGCCTTTCAGTGAAACAGTGGGTGAGATTGGGAAAACAGTTCTAAGAAAAACTACTGATTTTATTGTAGTATGTTATACTGCAACTGGGTGTCTGTAAATCCAATAAAGAAATTTGCATTGGATTCCCACAAAAAAAAAAAAAAAAAAAAGAGCACCACGTGATTTTACTCACAAAATTTTCTAAAAGGAGCAAAATGCTAGAGGTTTATGGAAGAATTTAGAGCATTTTAGAAAGACCTAATGCGTGGGAGAATCTTAAAACATTTTTAGAGTGTTTCGGGAGAATTCATAATGTTTCAAAAATAGCTGGAGAATTCAAGGGTTGTTTAACACTTACTAAATACCATAGATATTTGTATAGAGCATTCTAAACAATATCTAGATGAATTTTGTAAGGAGGTGAAAAATTTCTAGAGTATGTTTTAGAACTTAGAACTTCTTCAATCGTTAAATTATAGGCACTTAAGTTTAGTATTAGCTATTGATTGTATCTTAGGGTGGTGGGCTTCATTTGGCCTAAGACATCACATGAGTGTCAAATCCAGAAGCAAGAGTTGTAATATTCAGGCTTTTAGAGTAGTACATTTTCATTCCCACAAACTCAAGAGTGTATAAAGTGTTCTCTTCCCTCTCTTGCAAATTAGGTTGACTTAGCATCATAATTAAAGTTGTAAGCATGGGCTTGTTTGTTATTCTGAATAGAATTAGATATGATACGAATGATTAGTAATATTGAAGGTCCCACATGTTATTTTTTTTATACCAAGAGATTATGGATAGAATTATTTATACAACGAGAAATTTGGTTCATGTTTTATTAAAATAGAATAAAGAATTAGATAAGAATTGTAAAATTATTTTTGACTACTAGATAAGAATGAAAGATAATCTAGAACTTAATACTAACAATACCAATGGGAGTTTGGTATTACTAATCTCATAAATAAAAGATTAACAATCCCTCATTCATCGGACTACTCTTTCGAATATCATAATACAAATGTGGGACTCACAATACTAAGTGGACAAAAATTTCTTGGTGTTCCAGCTCCATGAGTTGAACTTGTTCATATCAAGAGAGCACATTTGTTGAGTATTCATGCTAACATCTTTATTTTAAGAATAATACATTTACTTATTCAAAAGGAAAATTTGTAGTATGTAAACTCTATTATTTATGTGAGAAAATTGTGTCCAGTATCTACTATAAAAATGTTGTCAACCCATAAAATAAATATATAATTTATTTATAATTTAAAATAAATAATTGAAAGTTAATAGTGTGTATTGCAAGTCATACTTTAAATAAATCTAAACCATTACTTATTTTAAATTGTAAATAAAATTACAGGTAAAATTTTATAGATACATAATAATACTGATGTAAGTAACATTATTGATACAGGAATGGTCAAAGTGGTCGGTGGATTTTGCCAAATGTTTCGGTGGCCTAAATTTGACCCAACTTTCCAAAATTTTTGGTCCTTTTGTCCAATTCCTCAGAAAGGATGCCACGCATGTTTTCTGGTTATTTGTATGGCTCATTTATTTGCCTAATTCACTATTCAGTAATTTTACAATATTATTTAATACTATTTTTCCGGTACTCTTATTTAATAATGTAGTATAAATATTTTGAGTAGAGTAATATTGGCCGACTTTTGTTATCTAAGTTGAAGATTAAAAAAATTGAACTTATTGAGATAGGACAAGAACGTGTTCTTCACTTTTGTCTCTTATTTTATTGTAGTAAAAAATAGCAAAAAAAAATTAAAAAAGTGGCATGAGTAGATAAATATAGTATTTTTATATTTTAGTCTTATCGTACTTACAAAATTAAACTTCATATGTACACTATAAAAAAGTGTGTATATATATATATATATATATTATATTTATAAATTGAGGCTGAAAATAAAAGGTAATTCAGGGTTAGATCCCATTTGAGGATTCCATTTTAGGTTTAGTCCCAAAACAATATTTATTTTCTAATAGCTCCTGTTTTTCATTTTTCTTCCGAAAATACTACCAAAATTTGAATCCACGCGAAATTAGGAAATGCTTTATTAGAATTAGTTAACTCAACTTCATCATTCAGCTTTCTATAATTAGTCTTTGCAACTTCTTCACTTTCAAGTAGATTGACCTCTATGCGGGCACCGCTGATCTTTTTCATCTTCTAACAATCGTAGAAAGTTTGGAGATACGGTTAAACCGAATAAAGATATTCAATTGCAAGCTTTAGAAAAAATCATTATCTTCATTTTTCATTATTGAAGAGTGAAATAATGGTGTTATTTACTTTTTCATTTCTCATATGCTAATTTCTCATTTTCGCATCATCGATCTCATATTGATAAGAGCAAACGCGTATAGAACAATTGAAAATTAAAAAAATGAGAATTCCTCATTTTCTACAATTTGTGAAAAATTCTTATTTTTTGCAGACAAATTCTCATTTTCTATAATTACTTTCACTGTATAAAAATGAGTATTTAAAACATAAAACAGTGATGAAAAATAAAAATCGCATTTGTGACAAATTTTTATTTTTTACAGTCACTTCTACGGTATAAAAATGAGAATTAAAAACATAAAATAGTATTGAAAAATAAAAATTTACATTTGTGATAAATTCTCATTTTCTGCAACTTCAAATATGCCTTCACATTTGTGGCAAATCATCATTTTCTACAATGTCATGTTTTGCATTTATAGTAAGATGGATCTGTTGTTCCATGGCAAGATGGAGAGCGATGCTCTGGAACGTGGTAATAAGAGGTTGAGGAAAGAGAGATTGTGGATAGAGATGGAGGTTTGCATGATGGATATTAAAGCAAGGTGAGGATGTTTGCTTTGATATGATAGACGGAGATGGAGCTTTGTATGCGAGGAGGTTCGGGTATTGACAAGCAATGTGAGAGAAAATATTGTTTGATGTGGGATCTCTTAATATATATATATAATTATTTACTTCACGGGGGTAAAAGTGGCAACTTTTATATTAGAATTCAAATTTAGGACTTATTGAAATATTAAAATTGTAATTGGGACTTATCCCAAAACAACTATCTAAGATGGAATTTATCCCTAATTTATTCAAAAATAAATACCATCTCTATCCTACTTACTACTAAGGACATAAAAAATTTGTAAATTACAGGGCAAGGGCAGGCAGGCAGAGGAAATTGTCAATTACCATTTTGTGTCTATCGGAAATTTCCATCTGTTATAAATATATACCATGTGATACTCCAAAAATACTTAAAATATCTCTATTTTTGAGATTTTGTTCTTGTACTATTGTGGCCTCGTTTGGTTTTTGACTTAAAACTAATTTTTATTACCTTTTGACTTAAAATTACAAAAAACAAAAAACAATTATTGTTTACAATGCATACATATTGCCTTATTACTTATATCATTTCTTCTCCAATTATGTCTACCATGAAAACCCTTTCTTCCAGTAAAGAGATTAATAAGATAAAATTTAAAAATAAAAGTAATTCAAATTCAGCATCTAAGGAGTAGAACAAAAAGAAGTTAGATCAAAAGGTCAGAAATCTTTTGATTAGTCGAAAAAAAGATCTTTGGTAATTTTGGGTAGTATTTTAATTTTTTGAGAGTTTATTTTTTGACTCCGGTTGTTTCTGTATTTTGTAGTTGTCTCTTTTGAGACGTGTGAGATTTTGTGTGGTTACGATCGTCTCTAACCTCTCGGGTTGTGAGAGTTTTTTGTTCTGTTTGTTGGCTAAGGTGTGGTTTTTGTTATTCATTGTGAATTCATTTTTTGGTATAATATTTAATTATTTATCTAAAAAAAAAGAAATTATGTTTTAAAATTTATTCATCGAGATCTATAAAACATGATCTATATGAAATTCTAAGAAATATTTTAAAAAATATTTTCTTATAATAAATTTAAATCACTTTTAAGTCATGACATATTATTTTGTTGCTTATTTGGCTTTTTAGGAACCCATAAGTTTGCTTATTTGACTTTTAACCCGTATGCCTTCTGAAATTTCTTCCTTTCATCCGTAGTTGTTTGCATACTCAAATGATAATATTCTATAGAAAAATGTGTTGGAATCTGTGAATTTCATTGGCCATTGAAATTCAGATTTCAATAGCAGATTCAATTACAATTGAATTGGC
>JAOTRH010481026.1:0-25417 GCA_034768845.1 Heliamphora exappendiculata | reverse complement strand
TGTACTAATGCTACTCATGCTACTCTTATTTTGTATTTTTATTGTGCTACACTTTATCATGCTTATTATGCTTAGTTCTTTAATGCTTGAATTTCATTATGCTTGGTTTATGCTTATTATGCCCATGGTTATCTATATGGCTTACCATTTGAATTGAAATGAAATTCATATCTTCAAAATATATGCATATGGTAAGGGGGTGTTTTTCAACACTCAAACATAATTACTCGTGCTTATTGATAGGGGAGCTTTATTTAAAGCTTTCCTACATTATTTTTGCTATATGTTTGTCATCATTAAAAAGGGAGAGATTGTTGGACTAATAAGACTTCAATAACCGACTTTGATAATAACAAGCTTATATATCTAAATTGTACAAATTGAGATTGATTTCAGGACATACATGATTAGCACAATTCAAGATACAAAATGGAAGCCATGATGCAAAAATTTAAAATCAAGATCTTTGGCAACAAGTTTTTGTGGAATCGAGACATTGAAGGATTGAAGAAAGAAGAACAAGTTGTAATTCTTTTAGAATCCTTTTGTACATTCATTTTCTCTTAAAATTTTGCTTTGAAGCTCATAGGAATTCTAAAAAGTCATAAAATAATTTTTCTAAATCAAACAATGATCAAAACCTTTTTGGAAATATTGAATTCTGGTTTTTCACATGTTCAGTCGACTGAGGTTCTATGGCCAGTCGACCCAACAGGCTACCAAAAATAGGTTTTCAGATTTACATAAGTTCAGTCGATCGAACCTATAGGTTCGGTCAACCGAAGCTTGGTTCAATCGACAGAATGAGTCTCTTCAGTCGACCGAACAAGTTTAATTTTGAAAAATTCTGAAAAAGGCTACTTTGACATTTCTATGTTGAGCCCAACGGCTAGTCAGAAATTGGAGCCTATAAATAGAGGGTTTGAGCCATAGTTTTACTTACTCAATCCTCTCAAACATTCTCTCTTGTTTACTACATCTTTGCTCTCATTGAGCTTCATTGTTTCATTTCTTGAGAAGTGAATTAGAGTTTCATTATTGTACTTCTTTTCTCATTTGAGGAACATTCTTTGTACACCCTTATTATTCTTGTTTCATACTTGTGATTGAGAAAGGTGATTCTCAAAAAGAGGCTAATCCGCCTACAAGAATTGGGTTAACTTGAGAATGGTACATTCTCAAGTAGAGGCTACTTCGCCTAGACTAAGGAGAGAGGCTCCTCCGCCTATTGAAGGAGAGGTAGTGAAATCCTCATAGCGATTGGCTTGAGGCAAGGACGTAGGCCATTGCGCCGAACCTTATAAAAATTGTGGTGTTCTTATCTCTTGCTTTACTTTCTTCATTATCTTGTTTCTTGTTAAACCACACACACACACTTCTGCATTTGATTACTAGTTCTTTATTTGTTCTTATATTTTTGTTTAACTAACAAGAGTTTTAAAGCTATAAGTTGTAATCTCAACTTTGTTTAAATACATCCTAGAAAAAAAAGGGATTTTTGTGCACTCAAATATTTGTCTTATAAAAAGTCATAGTGAGAATTAAATCTAGTTTATGAAAAGATTTTGGATAAGTTAATACATTCTTGCAAGTTAAAGTTGAAACCTACTCTTATATGTTACTAGAAGAATGTTGTAATTAATTAACAAAAGGTGATTAAAAGTGTACATTCTTCATATCTTAAAACTAAAAGTTTTTGTTATTTCTATGCATTTTGAAAGAAATAGTGTTATATCTTAATCTAGAAGTGATATAAAAATTTTATTAAACTTGAAAGCTATAAGTTGTTAAAGTGTTGTACTTATTTAAACAAGAAATTTAATCTTTGCCAACACTTATTCTTAAACATTTTCAACACAAGGTTTTGGTTATAGGTTTAATACAAATTTACTTGTGAATTAAATAAAGTGATATTTTAAAGGTTATACACTTGTATTCAATTATTTTATCTAAGAAATTTTAAAATACCCAATTTACCCCCTATTGGGATTACACACGTAATATCAAGTATTCTAAGAGAAAAGAAGGAGAGAAGAAGAAAGGAAGAAGGAAGAGAGAGCTATGAGGAATTAAGAATGAAGCACTAAAGCCAAGGCCTATTCTACTTCAATCTTTGTAGCATCAATAAAGGTAAGTAAACTCTCTAAAATCCTCTGATATTCTCCCTTAAGATAACCTTCAATCCATCTCTATAATCAACCCTAAGAAGATAAAACAACGAATAACTCAAAAAGGCGACGTATGAGTAGTTTATGGGTTGTTTATGTATGAGCAAGCTTTGCATGTGTGTATTCTTGAGTTTTATAACTTAAACATGTTTTGGAGTTTTGGTTTATATGAGTTGATAACATGCATGGAATGAAAACACAATAAAAATGGACATCGCATGAGCTAAGTTATTAAAATAACATAACTAAATGTCGAAAAATGGTATTAAAGTGATTTTTATGTCTAGATTTAGTGTTTTGAGTTCTCTTTCATAAAAAATTAGTTTGAAGTGATATCCTTGAGTAAACTCCAGATGTGTCATTTTTGCCAAAAAGTGTCTAATCTTGACCACTCTAAGTTGGAAACCTAGAAACCCTAAGCTATAGTGAGAACCGAGCTTCGGTCAAAACATAAAACCTGTAGAGGACATATTTTTCTTTCTTTCCACCAAAAAGGAGACAAATATATGAAGTCTTGATGGGTCAAAACATTTTCTAAAGTTACTATTGATGTTTAGTGACTGACAGACCTCTCTATCACACATTTTTGTGAGACAAAAACCTAACTTTTTAGAAGCTAAATCCAAAAATGGTAAAAATAAAAAATGTAGCTAACATATTGAATTAAATACTGAGCAACAATCAGCTCATAATACCCTCGGATGAAATCCCAAAGGGTTTGAGCATTCTCTGTTAAAAACTCATTTTGCATACCCTTTTTAGATTAACTGAGCCCTTTTTATAAATTGGCTAAAATCTCGAACGTTTTCCAATTAACATTCTCTAAAACAAAACATGAAATTTGTAGGGAACACCTTAAACTAAAAGCTCACCAAAATTCCGACCTAGATCCCTTGAATTTGTGCCCCAAAATAGTGGCCGACAGAGACCCAATTTCTGTATTTTTCTCTACAAAATGCTGAACGGGTTTTACTTAAATAAAATAAATGACTCCCGTGCCCTAAGATCTAACCTTAGTGATATACATGAAAGTTGTATGGAATAATTTTATCTAATAGGTGTTAAAATTTTAAAAATTAAATTTATTTCTAAGTACTTCAAAATACTGTCACAACTTTAAAACTAACAATTGAATAATTACCTAAAATTTGCTAAGTGTACGAATTGTGTGTTGCTTTATGGGACTTGAGTATGTAAACTTCATATGAACTTTGTGAGCGACTAATGTATGAAAATGAAAATTTTGATGTAGTGAACTCATGCCAATAGTTCAATTCTATGTCACATAAGTTATAATTATGTTTCGGATACTTGTGCTTGATACTTTAGCAAGTTGTACCATGTGTCATGTCATGTTTATATACCATGCTATGATTAATTGTACACAAGAGGTATATTACACATCATGGGCATTCTTACATTTTATCTTGGGTTATCAGAGTCCCTTTCATATCCTTCAATTGGGTTGAGTGAACATGGCAATTATTTATTCAGTGGTTGTGGATCTAGGACGTCCTTGGTTGCCATATTTGAAATTAAATTAGAGTTTTTTATTATAAAAGAGGATTTAAGCACCATGGGTTCGTCGCTAGCTTTTATTAGACTTTGGGTTGACGCTTAACGAGCATCCTAGTACTTAATGTGGGACGGTTGGCCCGTATAAGGGTGGCTAATAAAAATAGTGGTGGCCCACCTCCACGCCGTTACCATTGAGCAAAGCAGCTGAGACATGTAGCCAAGGCGAGTGTTTACCTTTCACAACGAGGCCAGGAAAGGTTAAGTGATCAATATACCATTAAGTCTACTCTGTAATTCTCAGTGTGAAATTCATGATACTGTTTTAGAAATACCTTGGTTTGGGCATCTACATTGCATTCATTTACATCACACACTCTCACACTTGTTCTTATATAGGCTTGCTTTGTTGAAAATGATAAATGGTCTGTCTATTACCCTTAAAATTTGTATTGGGTATTATACGATATGTATTGTAGGATATTTTGATGTGAGTTTATTAGACGGTTTAGAAAATTTTTCTTCTGAGCTCTGGCTCATGGCATTCGTGCCACGGGTGAAGAAGAAAGACCATTTGAGGAATGCGTGTTCGTAGAGGAAGAAGACTTCGAAGAAAGGAGAGAGTGGCAGGAGTCGGTTAACCCGAGCATCACAGCTTGAAGATGTAGAATCTTATTCTTTTGATCTTTTGTTCAGTTTTCCACGGATATGATGTAACTTTTGTTAAATTTTCTGGATGACTGTAATCATTAAGTATTTTGAATAAATTCTGAACCATTAATGATGTAGTAATTATCATATGTAATTCTGAATGCTCGGCTAGAATATCTCCCTTATTTATAGTTATATATGTCCCGACGTGTCCGGAGGACGGGGCATCACAAGGTGCAGTCAACTTGGATGTAATTCCCTCTGATAACAAGTAGTTCTTAAACTCTCTAAAGAGGAATTTTCCACCACAGTTGGATCGTAGTGATTTTATACTTTTATCCAGACGCTTCTCCGCCTCTGCCTTGAATGTTTTGAAATTTTCAAAGCATTCAAACTGATAGTACATCAGGTAAATGTATCCATACCTTAAGTAATCATTAATGAAACTAATGAAGTACTCAAAATTACCTCTATCTTGGATTGTCATAGGACCACACACATCAAAATGAATCAGTTCCAACGATTCATTAGCTCAATAGCCTTTGGCCAAAAAGGGCCTCTTGGTCATTAAAAACCTTCTAAGCAAGATTCACATACTAGAAGTGCCTCCACTTCTAATGAACTCAAAAATCTATCTGTTATCAATCTGTTTATCCTTTTTAGATTAATATGACCCAAACATAAGTGCCAAAAAAATATTTGGTTCATTAAAGAAGAAAACTTTCTCTTATGTGGTAAATTAGATGTATTATTCATTTCAGTCAGTTGCAGTGTAAGAGAGATTGGAGTAATAATATAAAGATCATCCACCAATGTACCAAAATAGATAACCCATTTATTATTCTTAATAACCACAGAATTATTAAAATAAATTAAATATCTACCTTTAGCCAATCCAGAAGTGAAGACTAAGTTTCTTCTAAGGGCAAGTACATAAAGACAATCTCTCAATATTGAAATCCAATTTTTACCAAAACTGAGAGTGATATCTCCTACTACAACTGCTGTTACCTTTGTATTGTTACCCATATGTAAATAAATCTCTCCATCACTAAGTTGTTGAATTTCGTAGAACCCCTGTAATAAATTACAGACATAATTAGTGGCTCATATATCTACACACTAGGTACAGGTAGATAACACCGCTAAACATGTTTCAACAACCAGTGAACAGAAATTATCCTATCTGTTCTACCTTTTGAAAAATACTAGACATAGCTTTTTCCAGTGCCGGGTCTAGTTGTAGTGAAAACATCTGCCTTTTGACTTTTTCACACCAGTCCGTGGCTCACTATCTACCCTGGAAATCGTGTCTCCCTGTTTCTGAACCTTTTTCTTTTTTATACCTTGTGGTCTAGAGGAATAACCTTTTTCAGAAACAAATACATTTTCTGGTATTTAAAGAATACCATTTGTAGTTAAAGCTATATCCAAATTATATTTTTAGTTAACAAAATTCAGTTTCGTAAGTTTATTTTCTTTGAGTATAGAAGATAGTGGGTTGAAATCTATTTTAATCCTGAGAATCACATAATTAAAAAAAATCGTTAATTATGATGAGTAAAATTTTGAATTCATTTTCACTTGATTCCCTTTACTATTTTAAAATTAATTCGTCAGCAACCTGGTAACCTGATAATAGCATGACTCGATAGGAGGACGTCTACTATCCTTCATAAGACCAGACAGGCTAATTCCTTTTAATTTTACTATCTAGGCAACTGATCATACCAAGTAAAATTAAATAGCTGACATAACTTTAGTCCAGTATATAATAGCAATAACTCATAGGGAGAGAATACTATTATATACAGTTAAGTGTTAGCCATCACCTAATTTCAAATCAATCGCTTTGCAATTAACCCTTCAAATGGAGAAGTGATCCACACTAATAATTATTTAGGGTTATTCTTAAAGGATGTTTGTACTGACAATACCGTAATTAATGTGTCCGATGGGGAGGAAGGCCATACTGCCAACACGTAGGATTTAATTGTATCACCTACAAACTGGCGATGGCGTCTGCAAGATTTATTTGTTAATAAATTTTTTCTCCTACTTAAATTTAAAAATATTTTTTGAGAGTTATAAAAATCAATTTAATTAAAGTAAATTTATTAATTTCAAAAACCACACGATCTGAAAGAATCAAATATCTTTCCGTGCGCACGATTTCAAAGATTATGATTTATCAAACCATCATTTCGTATTTAAATGCGTAACAAATAAAATATAGTAATTGTACAATTTTTTTTTAACTTTTCAGTTAAGGTAGTGATTAAAGGCATTTATTTATTTTATTTTCCGTTCCACATTTTTCAAAAAAAATAATTTATTTTGATTAAATATTTTTCTATTTAATTAATTTAAAATTTGAAATTAATTTTTATGTTTTTTCAAGATATCCGATTAAAAAAATATCTTAAACGTGATGTTTTGTAAAAAATAAAATATCTAAAACTTTTTCATTTAATTAAAATTAATTAATTAAAATTTTTTAATTTTATTTTTTATTACAAAATATTTTAATTAAAACTAAATTTCTAAATTAGTTAAATTAATAAGATAAATAAAACAGATATGTAATCATCCATACAATTCATAAATATATATAAACACGATGTGTATAAATCCCGATTTTATGATCCAAGTAAAACACTGAAGCGTTTCAGTCTCCTAAAAATGATAACCTATAACAATCCTCTTTTATCTCAAATTCTTGTGTTTTGACTGCATCAGGCTCTTCTGATACTATCTGATATAATAATATATATCATATCAGTCTCATATATATCAAAATATATATCAAAACCAACCTCGAGAGAGAGAAAGTCGCTAGCAACCACCTGCCACCGCCGGCACCACCTTGCCGCCACCTTTAGGCAGCTCCTGTTATGTTTGGTATACTGAAAATCATGTTTTAGTATTTAATTTTATTTTTTAATAAAATTAATTTTCTATTTTTTGAAAATCTTTATGAGTAATATATGTGTATTATTTATTTGTTATGCATAAATGTTCGAAATTCTGTATAGTATTTAATCTGTTGTGTAGAGTGTGGCTTACACACAGAAGATCAAATTTTAAGTTTTTGCAGAAAATAAGTTTTATGTTCACAGTTTAGATGAAAATAGACATACCATCGGTACGACTGTACCACAGAGTTTTAATAGGCCTGTCTTGGTTACGAGTAATAGATAATAGTGCTGTCTATTGTTCCGACTCTCTGTGGTAGTACACTTTGTGTGTATTGAATGGGACATTTGGGATAATTAATTTTATACTAACAATATAAATTAATTCACACCATAAGGTTATTATGAATAGTGTTTATCATTTTAATCCTAAAATAATTATTGATTTGTATATATTTAATATTCGTTGTTTTGATTTATTAGAGGGTGCGATCTTATATGGGTCTATATTCCCGGTGAGTTGAATAACAGTATTATTTATGTGGTAAATATTAATTATTGATGGAATTCACGTTCCGAAAGATCATGATTGACAATACCCCATAAGAAAGATTATAAATTTTGGCCGGGCTAAACCCTGTACGTGAATTTAATTATCCGGCGGTAAAATAAGTTAAGCGAAAGGACTTAAAAAATATGAATATGCTGATTAAATTAAATTGTCAGTAATTAAATTTAATTTGCGGTTATCGGGAATTTTAACGTAAGAAAAAATGGTAAGCATTTAATAACAGAAACTCAACACAAGAAGGTCTTGAGATTATGAGTCAGAGTGCAATTATAGTTCTTTAGTGGTATGAACTGTAATTTAGTATTTTATAAACCGCTGCTGTCTTTCCATAATTACAGAAACTGCTAGTAGGTGTCTGTGTTCCACTAGAAATCTTATTCATAATTACTTTCCTGGTCCTTGTTGTTTCCCTATATATATCCGGGTATGCTGAACCAGTTTAAAAAATTCATAACTTATCTTTCAAGACTAAATATATCTGGGTTTTTCGATACGAGTTCTCGATAGTTTGTAACCCACACTACGTTCGAGGATCGTATAAGGAAATATAGTAGAAGATCTGATAGGAGTTTTAACTCGGAATCAAATCGTAGTTGAAGAATCGATCAACAAAATCTATTTTTCTAACGTATTCTTCTAACAAAATGTATTCTTCAACAAAATCGTAGTTGAAGAATAAATCGGCATTTGCCAATCTAGTTAATTTTTTTCTGTTAATCGTTTGCAAAAACAAAGATCTTGGCAGTCTTGTCTCTAACAATTGGTATCAGAGCCGTTTTATTTTTTTTATTTACGATTATTGGGGACTGGTAGTTTTAGAACTATTACAAACTTTATTTTGTAGGCGTTCTAATCTCAATTTTATTATCATAATTTATTTTTATATTTGATTGAATGCGTGGATGATAATTATTTTTTTTTCATGGGAGTTGACCGTGATAGATTAATTTTTTTTAGATCGAATATGAGTCTACGAGATATAGGTTTCGATGTATTTTTTTTATATTTTTTTTTCTAGTTTATTAGAAAGAAAAAAAAAATATGTATGAAAGAACGAAGGCAGTGGCAACCGGCGATTTTAGCCGCGAATAGTTTTTTTTATTTCTTTGCAATTTGTTTTCTTTCCAGAATTTTTTTTTTCTAAATAAAATAAAATAAAATAAAATAAGTGGGGGGGGGAACGCAGCCAAAGGCTGCGACAACTTTGAAATCGCAGCAATCTGTGAGCATTCGGTGCTAACATCCAAACACAGCGCCGGATTCCAAATGGCAACAGTGCGCAAGTCCCAAGCACAGCAGTGATTTCCAAACAAGCTAAGCTGCAGGTTTCCATACAAAATAGCCGCAAATCAAAGCTGTTTTCCAAACACAGCGTTGCTGTTTTCAAACACAGTAAGCGACAATTCCAGATCCAGGCTGTTTCGCATAAGTAATTTCCAAGCAAACAGCCAGTAGTTTTCAAAGAGTACAAACAGCAGCAGCACCAGATTCCAAGCAGAAGCTTTCCAACACTGGTTTGGTCCAAGCTGTGGCGCAATTTCGAAACAGTTTGGCGCAATCCCAGCAGCGGTTTTCTAACGTTTCTCGAACACTGAAGCCGCGCTAGTTTCCAAACAAAAAGCTGCGACAACTTTGTAGTACAATTCTGCAACAACTGAAAAACTGAAAATTTATCTTTAACAGGTTGAAACTCTTTAGAATTTTAATCCGATCATAAAATCAGGATATATGTTTATTTTACATTTAATTTTTTAATATTAACTTTGTGAATGATAAATATCTGTTTTATTTATCTTATTAATTTAATTAATTCAAAAATTAGATTTTAATTAAAATATTTTGTAATGAAAATATTTTATTAAATTTTTTGTAATTAATTAATTTTAATTAAATAAAAAAAATTTAGATATTTTATTTTTTTACAAAATATCACCTTTAAAGATATTTTTTTAATCGGATATCTTAGAACAATGTGAGAATTAATTTTGATTTTTGAATTAATAAAAATAAAAAATATTTAATCAAAACAAATTATTATTTTTTGAAGAATGTGGAACGATAAATAAAATAAATAAATGTCTTTAATCACTACCTTAGCTAAAAAGCTAAAGGAAAAACTGTGCATTTATTAAATTTTATTTGTTACACATTTAAACACGAAAAGATAGTTTGATAAACCAGAATATTTAGAATCATGTACACAGAAAGATATTTGATTCTTTCATATCGTGTGACTTTCAAAATTAATAAATTTATTTTAGTTAAATAGATTTTTATAATTCTAAAAAATATTTTAAAAATCTAAGTGAAAGAGAAAATTTATTCACAGATAAATCTCGCAGTCTCCATCACCTGTTTGTAGGTGATGTAATTAAATCCTGCGTATTGACAGCAAGGTCTTCCTCCCTATCGGACAGATTAATTGCAGTATTGCTAGTACAAATCTCCTCTAGGAATAATTATGGATAATTGTTAATGTGGATCACTTCTCCATCTGAAAGGTTCATTACGAAGCGATTGATTTGGGATTATGTGATGGTTAACACTTAGCTGTATAGAATAGTACCATCTACATCTGAGTCACTACTATTATATACTTAACTGAAACTATGCCAGCGAATTAATTTTACTTGGCATGGTCAGTTGCCTAGATAAGAAGATTAAGAGAAATTAGCATGTCTGGTCTTATGAATGATAGTAGACGTCCTCCTATCAAGATATGCTATTCTCAGGTTATTAGCTATTAGCGAATTTATTTTTAAATGGTAGAAGGAACCAAATTAAAATTAATTCAAAGTTTTGCTAATCATAATTAACGGTATTTTAATTATGTGATTCTCATAATTAAAATGGCTTTCAACCCACTCACTTTAATACTAAAAAAAATAAACTAACATGACTTAATTTTGTTGACTGAAAAATATAACTTGAATATAGTTTTAACTACAAATGGTATTCCTTCAATACCAGAAAATGTGTTTATTTCTGAAAGAGGTTCTTCCTCTAAGCTGAAAGATATGAAGAAGAAAAAGTTTCTGAAATAAGGAGACACAGTTTTCAGGGTAGTTAGTGGGCTACGGACTGGCATGAAAAAACTAAAAGACAGATATTTTCATTGCAACCAAACCCGGTACTGGAAAAAATTATGTTCAGTATTTCTCAGAAGGCAGAATAAACTGGGTAATTTCTATTCACTGGTTGTGGAAACATGTTTAACAGTGTTATCTACCGGTACCTGATGTGTAGATACGGGAGCCACTAATCATGTCTGCAATTCATTGCAGCGGTTTCAGGAAATCCGACAACGTAGTAATTGAGAGATTTACCTGCATATGGGCAATAATACAAAAGTAACAGCAGTTGTAGTAGGAGATGTCACTCTCAGTTTTGGTAGAGATTGGATTTTAATATTGAGAGATTGTCTTTATGTACCTGCCATTAGAAAAAACTTGGTTTCTATTTCTGAATTAGCTAAAGATAGATATTTAGTTTATTTTAATAATTGTGTGGTTATTAAAGATAATAAACGAGTTATCTGTTCTGGTACATTGGTAGATGATTTTTATATTATTACTCCAATCTTTTCTACACTACAACTAACTAAAATGAATAACCCATCTACTTTACCACATAAGAGAAAGTTTTCTTCTTTAATGAACTAAACATTTCTTTGGCACTTACGCTTAGGTCATATTAATCTAAAAAGGATAAACAGGCTGGTAACAGATGAACCTTTGAGCTCATTGGAAGTGGAGGCACTTCCAGTCTGTGAATATTGCTAAGAGGGTAAGATGACCAAGAGGCCTTTTCGGCCAAAGGCTATAGAGCTAAAGAACCATTGGAGCTGGTTCATTCTAATGTGTGTGGTGGTCCTATGACAATCCGGGCTAGAGGTGGCTTTGAATACTTCATTAATTTTATTGATGACTACTTAAAGTATGGATACATTTTCCTAATGCACCGTAAGTCTAAATGATTTGAGAAATTTAAAAAATTTTAAGCGAAGGCAGAGAAGTGTCTGGGTAAAAGTATCAAATCACCGCAATCTAACCGTGGTGGGGAATACCTCTTTGGAGAGTTTAAGGACTACCTGTCATCAGAGAGGATTACATCCCAATTGACTGCACCTGGTACTTTGCAGTAGAATGGTGTGGTAGAAAGAAGGAATAAGACTCTTATAGAGATGGTAGGGTCCATGATGAGTTGTTCAGGTTTACCCGGTTCGTTTTGGAGACTTGCTTTAGAAATAGCAGCTTACATTCTGAACTTGGTACCTTCTAAGTCAGTACCTTTTACTCCACAAATTGTGGACTGAGGGTAAGCCTAGTCTGAAACACATTTGTATTTTGGGGTGTCCATCACATGTGCTGAAAGAAAACACGGGTAAGTTAGAACCGAGAATGAAAGTCTGTTTCTTTGTAGGATATCCCAAGGGAACGAAGGGTAGTCTATTTTATATTCCTAAGGATCATAAGGTCATTCTTAGCACCAATGCTCAATTCTTGGAAGAGAATTATATTGTGGATCACATGCCCAATAGAAAAGTTATTCTTGAAGAACTAAGAGGAAATACCAGTAGAACGGAAGAGGAACCACAAGTCACTGATATTCCATTACTTCATCATAGTGGGAGGATTTCGGGATAGGTGTAAATCAAGAATAGGGTGCTGATGCACAAGATTCAGATTCTGCACCGCCTGTTACTGCTAGTACATAGACACAGGTAGAGTCTCGTTATAGTGGGAGGGTTATTCACCAACCTGATCGGTATATGTTCTTGGAAGAGTCGTTTAACAAGATCCTGACAGAGCTACATATCGAGCCTTGTAACTACAATGACGCACTACAAGACAAAGATGTAGATCTTTGGTAAAGGGCTATAAATTTAGAGATAGAATCTATATATTCCAATCAAGTCAGGGAACTTGTAGATCCACCCAAAGGGATAAAACCCATTAGATGATAGTGGATCTATAAGAAGAAGAGAGAAGCACACAAGAAGATTAAAATCTTCAAAGCTAGGCTTGTTGCTTGTCACGCCACAAACTCCGGATCACGTGAAACACTCACAAGCAACCAAATATAATACCCAACCCGAGAATATACTCTCAAAATACACCATACATGCATTGTATATAATCGTCAAACGGCTTACATTACACGGCGCCAACACCGAAAAACATGTTACGGCAAACATGTTCAAAAGGAGCAAAAAGGAAGACTACAGGTCTGCCACCCCTCTAGCAACCCCGTTCAACCTGCATGACCGGTATCTGAAAAACATTTGAAATCCCACACTGTGAGCCAAAGCTCCGCAAAAACTAGACAACACATGCAATATACGCTAAACATGCTAGGAAAAACGAGGTGTAATTTTTTACTCTCTTTCAAGCCTTAAAATAGTTTGAAAACACGACTTGCACGAGCCCCAAAGATAACAGATATATATATATATATATATATATATATATATATATATATATGCAACACATGAACATATATCTAAGCTGACTTTCACAAGCCCCGACAATCTAACTCATGCAATCCATGCACTACGCCCAACACACTATGAGCAACACACCTGACACATATCTCTCTAGGACCTTATTTTCGTCCTTCAGATTCACACGCAATATCTTTAGGATCACGTTTCCATCCTGAAACTATGCATATCATCCCAATAGATATCATGCCACAGTTAAGAAAAAGTAGTAAAAACATAGACAAATGTAATAACTATAAACTCCTGCCCATTACCCTAGTCTCCACTTAAGGCCTGCTCGATAATGGCAAGTTCTATACGGAATTACGACAACATAAACAATGCCATTGACAGAGGCAACCGATTTAGTTTATGGGTTCACAACCCGAAAGCTCGAAGCACCCACTAACCACTTAGTTTACAGGTTCACAACCCGAGGGCACTAAGCACCCACCAGCCCTACATCGTCAGGACCACGTTCCCGTCCTTTAGATACCCACATGCACACACACAACACAAGGAACTTCTTGGACTTTCACCGAAAGACCACTGCCCCATCTAACATTTCTCGGGCTTTCACCGAAGAATCTCAATCCCAACTAACATTTCTCGTTAACCAAGGTTAACATCCACATAAACATCACATGCTACACACGCGACTCACACAACACTTGCAACTCATGCAGCATGCACTATATGCATCTGCTCCTCAGAGCCCACATATACATGCCTATAAAACCTCTGAGTTTTAATGCATAAACCACGTAATTCCCTTACGTAATTTATACATAAATAAACTAAAGTTATAAATGCACATAACCATATATAACTTCACATCATGATGCCACCCGCCATATAACCCGACACGACATCACATGCCATGCACCCGCCATCCGTTTACCTGAACGACACGTCCACACACTAGGACAACCAATCACAAAACTAAGCCTAGCCTAGAGGCCAACACCAAAACCATAAAACCCGAGTTTTCACAAACCAACATCTTTTTCCCAAAAGAACCACGGGCCCTAAACACGCCCAACACGACCATCACAAACCAGCGACGACCACACATGCCCAACACAAACCCAACAGTGAATAAACACCATGCACGTAACCGTGCACCAACACATACATCTAACCATGCATGTCACTTGAGGACGGCACTTAAATAAACACCCGAGGCCACTATACGACCCCTAAAACCACAACACGATCATCCGAACCCCAAAACCCAACCACCAAACCAGAAACACAAAACCCAGCACCTCAGTCGACAAAACCCCAACCCCCAGTCGACTGAAAACACACTAAAAATGCCAAAAATGCCCAGGAGCACTATCCAATCGACTGACCCTCATAGTCCAGTCGACTGAACCCACAGAACCATGATCCAGTCGACTGACCTCACAGTCCAATTGACTAGGCTTAGGCAAAAATGGTTTTTGAGCTACGGGTTTAGTCCTCCAAGCCTCGATTCGACAAATCAAAACCTCTGTCCAACACCCTCGAACATCTACATGCCTAGGCCTAACACCAAGACCACGAAAGAAACTCCCGACACCCGATTTCGTCCACCGAAATTGCCAAAAAATAGTTTTTAACCCAAAAATCCAACTATCCAACTTTCATACAAAATTAGATCTACAGCAATCTAACCGGTAAAAACACACGTGATTACACGTAGCACCCTTATAAGACATGAGAGTCTAGGATCCTACCTCGGTGAGTCAAAAACTTGACACCTCGAACCTCGTGCAAAATTGTGCTTCACTAAAATGAAGTTTCGTCTGGATGGATGCATAGGCTACGATGCCAACGACAAGGATTTGCTCTTGGATCATTGAAAATTGAGCCCTGAGCCCCCGAGAAGTTAGAGAGAAGGCAGAGAGAAAATAAAAGAAACTTAGTGGAGAAATTTTGAAAATATCTTTTAAATTATCTAAATCCAGATATTTATAAGCCTCTAAAATATATTTTTTCATTTAAATTCGCACCGCAATGCCCCATAGCCCACGTAACCTGCCCCGCATGCATATCTAAACTCGATCATATATAAAAATACGTAAAACCATGCAAAACTGAAAACAATAAACATACGTCGTTAAAAAACTCCAAAAATAAAAACGGATCAGGGTCTCACAACAATAACCCCCTTAAAGGAATTTCGCCCCCAAAATTTAGCACATGATCAAAGGAAACAACCCCATCGATCAAAATCGACACAGGTACTCAAGATAGTCAGCTAAACCATTCCTAAGGTATAGTCGAACAATGTTAGACATCCCAAATAATGGCTAACTATCTCAACGACACGGGATTTACAACTCACCTCATTCTCACATCGTCACCAACCACTGCCTCATCGCAACGCATCGCCCACAAAATCCATCATCAACTCCCAAATAGATATAATGAAGAAACTGGGCCAAAGCCTGCATACTCAGAAAGTACCTCTGCTCGCTGAAGGCATAGCTGCATCATATGGCACGGCGGGTGTCCTAGAAGAATTAGGAGCTATAAGGGCATCCGCTCGTGGAAATGTCACTCTACCCTGTCCACCATAGCCGGGCACTGCCGGCTGCCGTACCGACTGAACTGAAGTTCCCGTATTTATCGCTCGGGAAGTCTGACCTACAGGATGCTGCTGTCGATCCTACACAAATGAACCCTCTGGTGTGCCCACTGTACTCGGTGCACTCTCTCTGTGGGGACAATCCCTACGAATATGTTCAGGCTGGCAACATCCATAACAAATCTGTGACTCCCTTCCCTGTAACTTAACCGATATCGAACCCTGAGACTTCTTTCACTACAGGCAATCCATTATACGATGTCTGGGCTGCCTGCATTAGAAACAACAAAACTCATACTGCTCTCGCCTTCCCATTGAGACTACGGGAGGTGAGGATGTAGAAGACTGTGGCTGATACGATCCCATTGGATACGAACTCGGACTAGACATCTATTGAAGTTTATCATTGCATCCCAGGGACTGTGTACTTCTGCTGTCCTGCTGACTCATGTTGTCTTTATCTCTGCGCGTCTCGTTCAGAGTGTCTTCCACCTTCATGGAGATCTCCACAAACTCTGTAAAAAATGCATCCTAAATGCTGCCACTCGATCTCTAATAGTGGGCCTCAAACCCCTCTCAAACCTCTTAGCCTGGAATTCATCAGTGGGCATAATCTCCTGTGCAAACTTGGATAAGCTAGTAAACTCAGCCTCATACTCGACTACTGTCATCATCCCCTGAGTCAAGAAAAGGAAGTCCTCTCTGTACCGATCCCTCAAAGTCGCAGGAAAGTATTTCTCCAGAAATACCTTCGTGAATGCCTCCCAAGTACCTCCGAGAGTAGTCCTAGAAAACTTCCACCACATGTGAGCACTCCCCCTCAGCTGGAAGGCAGCAAAAGTAACTCTCAGATCATCTTCCTCTATCTGAAGAGTGTCCAAGATCTTGGTGACCAGCTCCAGCCATTCCGTGGCTACCGTGGGGTTGGGATCCCAAGAAAAGGTAGGAGGGTCCAGACGTCAGAACTTGCGTATTGTGACTGTCGCCCTGGGTTCCAGTACACTCTCTCTCCCCATAGAGGCCCCAGCCAGCTGCCGGATGGAGCCGGCCACCTCATGCAACATATCTCGGTCAACAAGTCCTTGGGGTGCATTAGCATCCCCAATATCTGGGACTGAAACATCCCTTCGGCCAATACTACGGCCACGGCCTTGACCACGGCCTCGTCCTCCCCGCGTAGACATTGCGTCTATATGAAAAAAATGAACATAAGACACAGCACATAGCATGAACATAAATGCTAACCACATAAGCATACTAACACATGCATTGGTTCATGTTAAACCAACCCCACATACCGAGGAGAGCCAATAAGAATGATGCGTTAATCTGGATAACCTACTCAAATTTCCCGCTAAAAATCACGTCAGCTAAACGCGTTTCTAACTTGACTCCCAAGTTTGTTAATCCAAACGCCCAAAGGCAGGACTAATCAATCCCACAGTTCAACCCCCATGCTCACATATGCACCTCATTCACGTATAACCCGCATGCTAACACGTTCATGTTATCAAAACATCTAAACACATGCAGTCAATAAGACGCAATCAACCTCACATGGGATACACCATATTCTCACTGCTCTTAGGTATTCGAACCGACAGCTCTTATACCAAGCTGTCACGCCCCAAACTCTGGATCACGTGAAACACTCACAAGAAACTAAATATAATACCCCACACGAGAATACACTTTCAAAATAAACCATACATACATTGTATATAATCGCCAAATGACTTACATTACACGGCGCTAACGCCGAAAAACATGTTACAACAAACATATTCAAAACGAGCAAAAAGCAACACTACAGGTCTTTCGCCCCTCCAGCAACCCTAGATTAACCTGCGTGATCGGTACCTGAAAAATATTTCAAATCCCATACCGTGAGCCAAAGTTCAGGAGAAACTAGAAAACACATGCAATATAAGCTAAACATGCTAGGAAAATGAGGTGTAGTTTTTTACTCTCTTTCAAGCCTTAAAACTGTTTGAAATATGGCTCGCACGAGCCCTAAAGATTATATATATATATATATATATAGCAACACATGAATATATATCTAAGCCGACTTTCACAAGCCTTGACATGCTAACTCATGCAATCCATGTACTACGCCCAACACACTATGAGCAACAAACCCAACACATATCTCCCCAGGACCTCATTTCTGTCCTTCAAATTCACACGCACTGTCTTTAGGATAACATTTTCATCCTTGAAACTATGCATATCATCCTAACAGATATCATGGCACAGTTAAGGGAAAGAAGTAAAAACACAGACAAAGGTAACAACTGTAGACTCCTACCCATTACCCTAGTCACCACTTAAAGCCTACTCGGTAATGACAAGTTCTATACGGAATTATGACAATGTAAAAAATTCCATTCACGGAGGCAACCAACTTAGTTTATGGGTTCACAACCCGAGGGCCCTAAGCACCCACCAACCACTTAGTTTACGGGTTCACAACCCGAGGGCAGTAAGCACCCACCAACCCTGCATCGTCAGGACCACGTTCTCATCCTTTAGATACCCATATGCACACACACAATACAAGGATCTTCTCGGGCTTTCACCGAACGACCACTGTCCCATCTAACACATTCTCAAGCTTTCACCGAAAGATCTCAATCCCAACTAACATTTCTCGTTAACTAGGGTTAACATCCACAAAAACATCACATGCTATACACGCGACTCACACAACACTTGCAACTCATGCAACATGCACCATATGCATCCACTCCTCATAGCCCACATATACATGGCTATAAAATCTCTGAGTTTTAAAACATAAACCACGTAATTCCCTTACGTAATTCGTGTATAAATAAACTAAAGTTATAAATGCGCATACCTCTATATAACTTCACATCATGACGCCATCTGCCATATAACCCGATACGACATCACATGCCATGCACCCGTCATCCGTTTACCCGAACGACCCGTCCACACACCGGGACAACCAACCACAAAACTAAGCCTAGCCCGAAGGCCAACACCAAAATCATAAAACCCCGATTTTCACAAACCAACATTTTTTTCCCAAAAGAACCACAGGCCCTAAACACTCCCAACACGACCATCACAAACCCACGACGACCACATGCGCCCAACACAAACCTGACGGTGAATAAACACCACGCACCTAACTGTGCACCAACACCCACGTCTAACCATGCACGTCACCTGAGGATGGAACTTAAACAAACACTCGAGGCCATTATACGACCCTTGAAACCACAACACGATCATCCGAACCCCAAAACCCAACCACCAAACCACAAACACAAAACCTAGCACCACAGTCGACTGGGCTCCAACCCCCAGTAGACTGAAAACACACTTAAAAAACCAAAAATGCTCAGGAGCGCTGTCCACTCCACTGATCCTCACGGTGCAGTCAACTAAACCCACAAAACCATGATCCAGTGACTGACCCCACGATCCAATCGACTGGGCAAAGGCGGAAATGATTTTTGAGCTACGAGTTTAGTCCTCCAAACCTTGATTCGACACCTCAAAACCTCCGTCCAACACCCTCGGACATCCACACACCTAGGCCTAACACTAAGACTACGAAAGAAACTCCTGACACCCAATTCCATCCACCGAAATTGTCAAAAAATAGTTTTTAACCCAAAAATCTAACTTTTAAACAAAATCAAATCTACAGCAATCTACCTCGGTAAAAATACACACGATTACACGTAGCACCCTTATAAGACATGAAACACCACGCCTCAAACCACATGCAAAATTGAGCTTCGCCAGAATAAAATTTCGTCCGGATGCATGCGTAGACCGCGATGCCAACGACAAGGATCTGCTATTGGATCATTGAAAATTAAGCCTTGGGTTCTCGAGAAGGTAGAGAGAAAATGGTAGAAATTTAGTTGAGAAGTTTTGAAAATTTCTTTTGAAAATATCTAACTCCATATATTTATAGGCCTCCAAAATATCTTTTTTTTTAATTCGCACCGCAACGCCCCACGGCCCTGAGAACCTGCCCTGCATGCATATCTAAACCCAATCATGCATAAAAACACGTAAAACCATGCAAAATTGAAAATGGTAAACATGCATCGAAAAACTCTAAAAAGGAAAATGGGTCAGGGTCTCACATTGCTAAATGGTTCACTCAGAAAGAAAGGATCAATTGTGAGAAAACTTTTTTGTCGGTAGCCATGCTTAAGTCTATTCAGATTCTCTTATTCATTGCCACTCATTTTGATTACAAAATCTGATAAATGGACGTTAAGATAGCTTTTCTTAACAAATGTTTTAACGAGTGTATCTATATGATACAACCTGACAGATTCATTGCAAAAGGCCAGGAGCACATGTTGTGCAAGCTTAAGAGATCTATTTATGGACTTAAGCAAGCATCGAGGTCTTGGAACACTTAGTTTGATCAAGCTATAAAGTCTTATAGTTTTGATCAAAGTCCAGATGAGTCATGTGCGTACAAGAAGCGTAACAGAAGCGTGGCTATCTTCCTAGTACTTTATGTAGATGTTATCTTGCTCATCAAAAATAATATGGGGGCATAATCTATGGTTAAAGTATGATTATTTGGACAGTTTGATATAAACAACTTGAGAGAAGCAAGTCACATCCATGGGATCAAACTTGTGCGAGATCGAAAACAAAAGATATTGGGCTTATCACAAGCAAAGTATATTGATGATATCTTAGCTCGTTTTAGCATGCAGGATTCCAAGAAAGGGTTTCTCCCTTTCAGGCATGAAATCACTCTATCCCAGGATTAGTGTCCTAAGACACCTGATGAGATAGAGAAGACGAAGGCAGTTCCTTATGCTTCGGCAGTAGAAAGACTCATGTATGCTATGCTTTGCACTAGACCTAACATCTGCTTTGATGTTGGCATGGCTAGTAGATATCAGTCTAACTCAGGCCAGGAGCATTGGACTGCGGTAAAAAATATATAATCAAGTACCTAAAAAGAACTAAAAATTATAAGTTGGTTTACCAGGCAGACAGTCTAGTACCTTTGGGGTACACATACTCAGATTTCCAATCTGATAGGGATTTTCGTAAGTCTAACTCAGGATATGTGTTTACCTTACGAGATGAAGCTATAAGCTAGAGAAGTTTCAAGCAGTCCTGCATTGCTAATTCCACCATAGAGGCCAAATATGTGGCACCTTCTGAAGCAGCCAAAGAGGCCGTTTAGCTCAGGAACTTCTTGTTGGATCTAGAGATGATACCTTCAGTTTAGTCAGCTATTACACTTTACTGTGATAATAGCAGAGCAGTTGCAAACACGAAGGAGCCAAGGGTCCATAAAAAAGACAAGCACATTGAGCGTAAGTATCACCTGATACGAGAAATTGTACAGAAATGTGATATTACTGTGACCAAAATTGCATCAGGAGACAACCTTGCAAATCATTTTACAAAGAGCTTATCGGCTAAGACTTTTGATAGTCATGTAGAGGGTATGGGAGTCAGATATATGGCAGCATGATTTGGAGTATAAGTAGGAGATTGTTAGTGTGGTATACTGAAAATTATGTTTTAGTATTTAATTTTATTTTTTAATAAAATTAATTTTTTATTTTATGAGAATCTTTATGAGCAATATATGTGTATCATTTCTTTGTTATACATGCATGCCCGATATTCTGTATAGTATTTTATTTGGTTTGTAGAGTGCGGCTTACACAGAGAAGATCAGATTTTAGGTTCTTGCAGAATATAAATTTTATGTTCACAGTTTAGATGGAAATGGATATACCATCGGTACGACTGTAGCACAGAGTTTTAGTAGGCATGTCTTGGTTGCGGTGAACAGATAATAGTGTCGTATATTGTTTGGACTCTCTGTGCTAGTACACTTTGTGTGTATTGAACGGGACATTTAGGGTAATTAATTTTATACTGACTATATAAATTAATTCACACCCCAATATTATTATGAATAGTATTTATCCTCTTAATCCTAAAATAATTCTTGATTTGCATATATTTAATATTTGTTATTTTGATTCATTAGAGGGTGCGATCTTATATGGGTTTATATCCTTGGTGAGTTGGATAGCAGTATTATTTATATGGAAAATATTAATTATTAACGGAATTCACGTCCCGGAAGATCGGGATTGACGATACCCCCTTAAGGAAGCTTATAAATTTTGACCAGGCCAAACCCTGTAGGTGGATTAAATTATCTGGCGGCCAAATAAGTTAAGTGAAACGGTTTAAGGAATATGAAGATGCCGATTAAATTAAATTGTCAATAATTAATTTTAATTAGCGGGTATTGGAAATCTTAACGTATGGGGTAATGATAAGCATTTAATAACAGGAGCTCAATGCAAGAAAGTCTTGAGATTATGGGTCAGAGTGCAATTATAGTTCTTTAGTGGCGTGAATTATAATTCAGTGTTTTACCAAAATTACAGAAATCACTGCTGTCTTTTCATAATTGCAGAAATCGCTAGTAGGTGTCTGTGTTCCACTTGAGTCTTACTCATAATTACTCTCTAGGTCCCAACTGTATCCATATATATATGTAGGTAGGCTGAACTAGTTTAAAAAAAGCATAACTTGTCTTTCAAGATT
Organism: Heliamphora exappendiculata; assembly: GCA_034768845.1. Classification (NCBI taxonomy): domain Eukaryota; kingdom Viridiplantae; phylum Streptophyta; class Magnoliopsida; order Ericales; family Sarraceniaceae; genus Heliamphora; species Heliamphora exappendiculata. The sequence goes on along the minus strand of JAOTRH010481026.1, from coordinate 2,943 downwards.
AAATATATGTGGGCTCTTCCGGTACGAGTTCTCGATAGTCCGTAACCCACACTACGTTCAAGGATTGCATAAGAGAATATAGTCGAAGATCTTATAGGAGCTTCAACTCGGAATCAAATCGTAGTTGAAGAATCGATTGACAGAATGTATTCTTCAAAATTAAATTTGGTTGCACGGATTTTATTTTGATCGTTCGACGTTAAATTTTTTTTATCTAGAGCCCATTTTCGCGTTTTCCCGTCCAGTTAATTTTTTTCCATTAATCGTTTATAAAAATAAAGATCTTGGCAGTCTTGCCTCCAACAGCTCCTACCGCCTCATTCGGGCTCCATTTTCGATGAGCTTTATACTGTTGGAAAGCTATCGAAATATGAGATTTTTCTATCAAAAAATCTGCTCTAAACTAGTACCAAAAATGGCTAAAAAAATGGCCTGAACATCAAAAAATACTACTGCCCACCACAGCACTGCGCCACCAAATTTTTTAGGCTTTTTTGACATCTTTTCGAACTCTATTTTCGACGTACTTTATATTAAAAGAAAGCTCCTGAAAAATACTATTTTTTATAATAAAATATACTAAAAAATAGCTCATAACACTATTAAAAAACTGCTTAGAACAGACTGCTGCCGCTCACCAGCGCCACCGCCTAGAACCGCAAACTTCCCGAGGCTTTTTGGACCTCTTCCCGAAGTCTGTTTTTGATGTATTTTATACCGTTGAAAAGATCTCAAAAGGTAAAATCTTTTTGACAAAAGAATTGCTTGAAAATAGCCCAAAAACTATTGAAAAACTATCTGGAAGCTACTACCGCCGGGCGTTGCCGCTGGCGACCTAATTGCTGCCTATTTGGGTTTTGATTTTGGTCCAATTTTTTTTTTGACAGTATTTTCAGGTATGCTTTACTGCTGTTTTATATTTAAAAAAATTTCCAAAAAATCATAAAAATTGCCGCCCAATCGCCGTCGAAACTGGGCTATTTGAGTGATTTTTTCTCGCTATTTTTTACTTATTTTTTATGCTATTTTATATTCATAAATACTACAAAAAAACTCATCAAAAAACCCCATTTAAAACTATAAAAAACATACCGCGATCTATGGTCCTTAAAAATCCAAACCACTGCCGGTGCCACCTCCGTTTTTGGATCTGTTCAACCTATTCTCAAATAATCTAATAGATATTTTAAAAATAGAAACTAGCTATTACATCGATCCAATGTCTCGAAAGCTCACATTCGATCAATTATAGTCAACTCCCGTGATTAAAAAATAATCGTCATTCACAAATCATTCAATTAAACATGAAAATTAAATGACGATCATAAAATCGAGATTAAAACACTTGTAAAATAAAGTTAGCAACAGTTCTAAAACTACCCAGCCTCGATAACCGAAAATAAAATGGCTCTTATACCAATTGTTGGAACTACTTTTGCAAATGATTATCTTAAGAAAAAAAAAAGTTAACTAGACAGGAAAACGCTAAAACGGGTTCCAGATAAAAACTTTTGATGACGAACGATCAAAATAAAATCCGTGCATCCAAAGTTAATTTAGAATAATACTTTTTCACCAGTCGAATCTTCAACTACGATTTGAATCCGAGTGGAAGCTCCTTTCATATCTTCTACTATGTCTCTTATGTGATTCCCGGATATGGTATGGGCTATAATCCTCCGAGAACTCGTACCGGCAGAACTAGGACAGATTTAGTCTTAGAAGACAAGTTATGAAACTAGTTCAGTCTACCAGCATATTTATAGGGCTATAGTAGAGACCTGGAGAGTAATTATGAGTAAAAAATTTAATGGAACACAGACACGTATCAGTGGTTTCTAGAATTAAGCAAACCTCATAGCGATATCTGTAATTATGGAAAACTGGCAGTAATTTCTGTAATTTTCATAATGTTAGGGTTAGTATACTGAAAATCATATTTTTAGTATTTTATTTTATTTTTTAATAAAAATAATTTTCTATTTTATGATAATCTTTATGAGCAATGTATGTATATCATTTCTTTGATATGCATGGATGTCCGATATTCTGTATAGTATTTAATCTGGTGTATAGAGTACGGCTTACACACAGAAGACCAGATTTTAGGTTCTTACAAAATACAAGTTTTACGTTCACAGTTTATATGAAAATGGGCATACCATCGGTACGACTGTAGCACAGAGTTTTATTAGGCCTGTCTTGGTTACGGAGAACAAATAATAGTGTATTCTATTGTGTGTATTAACTATATCACCTTAAAGATACTTATAAGTTTTGACCAGGCCAAACCCTGCAGGTGAATTTAATTATTCGACGGTCAAATAAGTTAAGCGAAAGGACTTAAGGAATATCAAGATACCCGATTAAATTAAATTGTCTGTAATTAAATTTAATTAGCGGGTATCGAAAATCTTAACGTGGGGAGAAATGGTAAGCATTTAATAACATGAGCTCAATGTAAGAATGTCTTGAGATTATGGTTCGGAGTGCAATTATAGTTATTTAGTGGTGTGAACTGTAATTCAGTATTTTATGAAAATTATAGAAACCGCTTCATGACTTTCCATAATTGTAGAAACTTCTAGTAGGTGTTTGTGTTCCACTGGAAGTCTAACTCGTAATTACTCCTCAAGTCTCTACTGTAGTCATATATATATGCAGGTAGGCTGAACTAGTTTTTGGATGATTTTTATTATCATTATTATGATATTATTTTTATTTTTCAAGACTTAAATATATCGGGGTTCTGCTGGTATGAGTTCTCGGAGGATCGTAGCCCACATTACGTTCGAGGATCGCATACAGAAATACAGTAGAAGATCTGACAAGAGTTTCAACTCGGAATCAAATCGTAGTTAAAGACTAGATCGACAAAAGGTATTCTTCTAAATTAACTTTGGTTGCACGGGTTTATTTTTTATCGTTCGACGTCAAAATTTT
>JAOTRH010480995.1:0-18947 GCA_034768845.1 Heliamphora exappendiculata | reverse complement strand
AAAATGTGTCGACACTTCTTTACTTTGGTGTCGACTCAGCTAGTCAAGCTTTGGCTACTGAAAAAACGGTGTTGATATTGATCACTTTGGTGTCGACCTAAGCAGTCCGACTTTGGCTACTTAAATTTTGGTGTCAACACTTGTCTTCTTTGGTGTCGACACAAACTGCTTGTTTCTGAAGGATGCCTTTATGATGACTTATTTGCTCGTGGGTGTCAACACATTTGGGTCAATGTCCGGAGGATGACTTGATGTCTTGGTGCCGACTCATTACTTCGTTGGTGTCGACATACTTCGAGTTTCCCGAATGGTGTCTAGGTGTAGATTCATGTTATCTTTGGTGTCGACACTAGAACCCAGAATGCAAATGATCACTTGGTGTCGACTCATGTGCGTGTTGGTATCGCCTCGTGCGTGCATTGGTGTCGACTCATTATGCTCTTTCGGTTTTGACTTGGTGTCGATATAAATTGTAATTGGTGTCAACTCAACTTGAATCCATGTCCAATACTGGAGGTGTCGACATAATTAGTCTTTTGTGTCGATACAATCTGTTCTCCTGAAATGTCTAAATAGGAGGTGTCGACGCAATGTGTGCATTGGTGTTTGAATTAGCTTTTTTTTAAGGCTTTTTGCGTAAAAGCCCCTTAAAAAGCTTACTTATTTGTCCTTCTATTATAATTAATTGATTTTTTAACATCTTTCTACATTTATTTTTTTTTAAAGTCAAAAAATCAAAAAAAAATTTAAAAAAAAATAGGCCAAACACACATAAAATAAAATAAATAAATAAGCAACTATTCCAAACAAGGCCTTAAAGCCAAATGACAATTTTGAAACTGCCTTCTAAAAATTCAAAATTTGCCAAATTACACCAAATCTTTAGGGTGAAATTTTCAAACTCAACGTTTTTAAAAACACCAGAAGCATTGGGGTTCGAGTCCGCTTAGGTGGGCCCTGTGCTTTTGAATCTGAGTCCATTGGCGAGTTGTGTAGACGATTTACGAGCAGTTATGTGTATGTATTTTTTTAGAAGTTTTTTGTTATGAAAAAAAGTGAAATTTTATTTATCAAAATTTTTAAAAAAAAATTATTTAAGATGAAAAAGCCAAGTAGCAGTAGGATTTTTTATTTTTTTTATTTGGACTTAATAGGCATACTTTTCATATTTATATCCCGTGCAAGAAATGAAAAAAGTAAAACAATTAAAATAAAATATAATTTTTTTTAAAAGATGAAAAATACTCCAAAAAAGCCTACTGGCTTTTTAGTCAAAACACAGGCTAATGGATAATTTTGGGCCATGTTTGATAATTGCTACACGTTTGATGAAATTAATAATGAGATATGATTAGTGTATTAATTGATACTAAAGTGAAATTAATATAAAATTATAGTAGTTTTTTTTATATTTAATTTAAGTATGATTAAATAGTGGATTAAACAAAGTCATATTTAATTTAAGTAGAATTGAATAAAATGGAATAGAATTATATTTATTAATTTTTAATATTATCTTTGTGCTTCAATACCGAATCCACACTGGCTAGCAAATTGAAGCTACCGATTGCCTAACTGGCTAGCCAATTGAAGCTGCCATGGAATGTTCAACTAGTTAGCCAATTAATGCTATCGATTGAAGCTCCATGAATAAGTAAGAATAATAATTAATTTATCTTTCAAGTCAACCGTACCGAACTGGGAATATCAGTTTAAGATGGGTATTCCTAACCCACCATTGTTGTGAGATTACTACTTTAATTGGACTACAAGTTTAATCCATTTTGTAGCTAGCAAACAAAGAATTGTTTGGCTCCACCAATTGGTAATGCCTTCAAGTGTTATACGATATTGGCCTTGCTTGGACAAATTAGTGTGATTTTTGTTTGCTCTTGTTTTTTTTTTTGTTTTTTTTGAAAATCTGTTGGCTAATTTTTTATTCTTTCAATTCTTTTCAATGAGAGAGAATAAAAAAGTAAATTATCTTTGATCAATAAACAATTACTAATAATATAAGATTTAACTTATTAACTTATTTTAATTTATTCTTATTATTATATTTTTTAAAAATTTTAGTATCAAAAAATTTGATTTTTTGGTTCAACTAAAGAAAAGGATTCGAATAGTATAATAGTTTGATTAAACGATAAAAAAATTTACTAAAATTAAAAATAAGTAAAAAATAAAATTAATTAATTAATAAGCTGTTATCTCAAACGAGACCTTTATTTACATGTGTTTATATTTAATGATGTAATAAAAAATATTTTAAATGATATAACATTGATCTAGCATTTTTAAAAATTGAGAAACAAAATATGACTAATTTAATGTGTATTTGATATTCTCAAAGCATTATGTAATAATGCCACATGATATTTTCACAATACCTAATAAAATTTCTATAATTTAGTATTATTTTTATATTGTTTTGTTTAATTATATAACGATAAAAATTTTAAGCGAGATAATAATATTAATCTATCATTATTGACCAAATGATATATACTAATTTTTTATTTATCGAGAAGATCATGTAATTAATATCATGCTATATTCATAATTTTTTGAAATGCTTCATAATTTTTAGGAAAATAATAAAAAATTATCAGATATATGTCATTTTCACGTGGTATTTCTAATAAATAAAAAAACTTAACACATAATATTTGTATCACTTTCTTCTTACATTTAGTCAACAAAAATAAGCTAATATTATTTTATTTAAAATATTTCTTCATATATCACTATTGCTTTCGTGGTATTTTAATAAATAATAAAAATTTATCATATATTAAACAAAATTAGGTTAATATTGTCTTATGCATTTTTTTTGATAATTTACTTACACGGGATTTTAAAAAGTTTTTTTGTAAAAAAAAATTAATTTTTAAGTCATATTGTTTCACATTTCAAAAAAGTCAATAAAAATTTTCACTTCTTTTTTCAAGAGAGAATTATTCATATGAAAATAATCTAATTTTCTTAAATAAATCATTATAATACATTCAATATAAAAAATCAAATTTACTTTCTAAAATAAAAAAATACAATTATATCTCATTTGCTACAACATAAAAATAAAAAATATATCAATGAAAAACAAAAAAAAATAAAAAACTATCATAAAAAAATTATCTCAAATAATTTAATTTTTTTAAATCTTTTATAAATAAAACTAAGGCCGTATTTGGGATCAAGAAAAAAGCTGGATTTTTTTAAAAAATTCAACTTTTAAGATGATTTGTATGAGCTATAATATTTTTCAACGGTTTTCAAGACAACTCCAAAAAAGTCAAATTTTTTATTTATTTATTTATTTTTCTTCTAACATCTAATTTTTTTCAAATTATCCCAAACACTCACTTTTTTTTATTCCTCTTTTTTTCAAAAAAGCTAAGAGGTCGTATGGTAGGGTTTTCTAAAATTGTTATTTGAAAACTGTTTTGTAAAAGTGAACTTTAAAAATAATTTTATAAAATTTTAAAAATAGAAATTGCATTTGGTGTACTATGTTTACAAAACCTAATCCTAACGGCCTTAAATTAAGATATGAGACACCCGCCTGAGATTTGAGAGACTGCCTGCGACAACTGCCTAAGCTGACGGTCGCCTGAGACGACGACGAGTGCCTGGGAGGCTGAGACGAACGACGACGATAACAACGACGACAAGTGCTTGAGACGAACGATGACAACGACCGCTTGAGATGAACGAAGACAACGACGAGCACCTGAGACGACAACTGAAGGGCGAATGATCTGCGGTGAAATACGACCGCCTGAGATAAACAAATTGAGACTTAATACGACGACGACCGCCTGAGACGAACGACGACAATCACCTGAGAGGCCAAGACAAACGACGACGACAACAACGACTGCTTGGGACGATGACGGACCGCCTATGCATTGATTCTATGTGTTGATTGTCGAACAAATGAACGAAATTTTTTTTTAAAAAAAGTAAAAATATCTTTTATCTGTTTTAAAAAATGCCTCATTTTTTAACTCAGTATTTTTCATTTTTTCGAGTATAATTTTTTCAGTTCTGCCAACAAACGACACTAAATCTCTTTAAAGCCTAGTTTTTAGGCATTCCAAACATAGACTTAGGTCTTAGGCCCATTTTGGAATAAAAATTGACATTGAAAATCTAAACTGAAAAAGTAAAATGTTTGAATAAAAGATAAAAGAAGCTCACAAAATACAAAAATACTTGAAGAATTTCATGTATGAACTTATTTTGATTTATTTTATTAATTCATCACAATAAAAAATTAAATTTTTAATAAGAATATAATTTATTTGCTAAAAACACAAATAAGGGCCTGTTTGGGCTAATTTTTAAGATGATATTTGTTTTGCAAAAAATCGACTTTTAAACTACACTGTTTGGTTTTAAAAAAAGTTAATTAATTTTTTTTTATATCTTAATCTAAAGAAAAAATAATACATATCTCAAATATTTTAATTTTTTTCAATCAAAATTACTATAATATCCTTACATAAAAAAGTCAATATTACTCACAAAAAAAAATGCTAATATTCTAAACAATATAACTTAAAAGTAAAAAAAAAATGTCTTTTAGATATTTTAATAAAAAATAAAAAATAAAAAAGCAAAATAACTAAAAATGTCTTTTAGATATTTTAATAAAAAATAAAAAATAAAAAAACAAAATAACTACTACAAAAAAATTATTTCAAATAATCTAACTATTTTATTTTATTTTATCTAAAAAGGTTAAACTTTTAAAAAGTTAAACCTTTTAAAAATTCCAAACAGGTATTAAATAATATAATATAAAATAAAATAAGTTAATTAATGAGTCAAAAAATGAATAATAGTCGACGAAGGATTGCGACAATACCTCGACTTTTAAGGCCGTTGAAGTTTTCGGCTCTCTCTCTCTCTCTCTCTCTCTCTCTCTCTCCTGCAGGAAGCATACGCACATCGCTATTCTCTCGTTTTTCCGTCAATTTTCCGGCTAATTTACCCGGAAAGTAGGCCATCAGGTACGCTCTCATCCGACCTTTAACGCCTCCTCTTCTTCTCTGCTTACCGCACATTAAAACCGAATCCCAAAACCATTGCCTTTGTTTGGTTGATGGGAAAATGTGTCAAGAAGTTGGAAAGGAATTAAAAGAACTTGGGAGTCTTAGTTGTTCATGATTGGGAACCGGAGAGGGAGCAATGACCTCGATTCATTCAGCTGTTTCTGTGTACTTTGTACCTCGTACTTTGTACTTTACTCGAAATGAAAACCACTGGAAGCTTTTATTTTCAAATCGTCATTTTTCTTTCAGCGCTCCGTTTTCTTGGCTAGCAAACAGATACTAAGGTTTAAGAAGGTGGATAAGATTTAGTTTATATGCCTCTAATTAATTATATTTGAACGGCGAGCTGATTTGCATTTTTTCATTTTGTTTTGCTTCGTGTGGCCTATTTGAAGTCTGAACACTGAATATCTATCTAACATTGGATCAAATTTCTTCTTATAGAGGAATATCAAGATTAATTGTAGTTGACGCGCCTAATATGCAATATATTTGGTTCATTTAAAGAATTGATGGTGTTCTGTGGTAAAGCATTTCTTGATTAGTCAATTAATAGTGCTGTTAGGGTTTGAATGTTGGATCACATTTCTTCTTATGAAGGAACATTAACATTAAGTGTAGTTGAGGCAGCTGACTACGCAATATATTTGGTTGATTTAAAAGAACGGAAAATTGATCAACAGTTCAATTTATAGGCCATTTACTGTTTTTCATCTATCATAAGATTTTTTAACGAGTAACGCCTCATAAAAGTTTTAACGCGCAAAGTTTTTTTGGGACAAAAATACCCTAGAATAGATAAATTTATCTATGCATTTTCAAAACATGTATAAAAAACGCGGATAAATTTATCTGTCTTTTATTAAGAGCACGCGTAAAGAATACAGATAAATTTATCTGTCTTATTAAAAGTAAGTATAAAGAATACAGATAAATTTATCTGTGCCTTTTCAAAACATGTATAAAAAATACAAATAAATTTATCTATTTGCATTATCTGTGTTGATATACAAACAAATAAATTTATCTGTTAAGCATAAATAAGTAGACAGATAAATTTATCTGTTTGCATTATCTGTACTGATATACAAACAGATAAATTTATCTGTTAGGCATAAATATGCAAATAGATAAATTTATCTGTTTGCATATTAAACAGATGAATATCAAACAGATAAATTTATCTGTTTGTTATACAAAATAGATAAATTTATTTATTTGTAGGATATTTTTGGGAGAAATCACGCAATTGGATCTTACGTGTTAAATTTTTTGTTGATGGACCTTGCGCGTTAAAACTTATTTTTTTGAATCTTTAGCTGAAATCCCCTGAAAAGAAATAATGTTGTTTTGTGGCAAAGCATTTCTTGATAAGTCAATTAATGGCGCTGTTAGGGTTTGTAGAGTTTATCAAAATGTAAAAATTGTTGAGATTTGACTGATTATTATGAAGTTGTCTGAAATTTTATCTCTGTATAACTAAATGAACTAGGATTGTTGAATAGGAAATGAGGGAGGACAAAATCCGAGCAGAGCCACGTGGCTCCACGTGGACTGTACAACGCCAACTGTACAACGCTGCTGGCGACCTAGACCCCGGACATACCATCCTAGCAGGCGAAGCGTGCCGAGCGCCGGGACAAAGATTAAAGATCTATGGAGCACGGATAGGCGAGGCCGAGCGACAACTTTAGGATCCGACCTAGGCTCCGAGGAGGGACTCTTTAGGATCCGACCTGGGCTCCGAGGAGGGACTCTAGTCGAGGGGCAAAGGGAGGGAGTGCTTGGCATATGCTTCCGAGCAGCATGCACTGATAGGCTTTAAAAGTTGACCTCGGGCCTCGTACATGGTCATCAGTGCCCGTGATACGCGTATCACGGGATGACACTCGTGATAAGAGACCGTGGCAGTTGAACCAACCCTGGGGATAGGGTGTCAAGAATGGTTGACCTAACCCTCAAATTAGGTTTGGGTACTAGTAGACAGCATGATATGACAAAAAGAACTCACAGAAAAATAAGAATGATGGCTATGGTAAGTCATTATCAGATTGACAGTTGAGTCTTAGTCATAGAGAGAGGACAACCCGACCTGCTTGGGTTGGGGCCGGATTCCCAAAGCGGGTGAAGTATATTTCTCCCTATAAATAATCAATATTCTAGAAGGCAAAGTTATGCATTCTAATTCACTAGAAGAAACTCTGCCAATATGTTCTCTCAACCCTTCATCTCTCTAAACCCTGTATGATTTCATCATTGGAGGGTCCACCGGTAAAAGTCGCCGGTGGGCATCTCACCCCTTTCTTGTGCAGGGACACACGGAGCATGCCTTAAACTGTTCAGCCAGCCTGGACGGGAATAGTAGATCCCTATCTTAATCCTCTACAATTTGGCACCGTCCGTGGGAATTTCTACTAAGAACGCTTTCATGGCTAGTTGGGGCAACCACGCTTATGAAGAGCTGAGGGAGCGACACACACCAAGCGCAGAAACATCACGTGCAACTCACCATCGAAGGAGACATCCTGTACAATCCGAAATCCACATTGGTGGGTCGTCCAAAATCAACTAGAGAGAAGAACAGACCCATGCTGGTAGTTCCCACGAAACTACACCATCTGAAGGGGACTTCCCACCACGTTACTCGATGCAACACGTGGTGGAGGAGTACCAGGACAAACTGAATCAGCGAGACCAGCAGTTGGTCAGGCTCCAGCGAGAGCTCCACGAAGTAAGAATTTGCATGAAAGGGCAATTTTCACCGGAAGTTCAGTCGGACCACCAACGGTCCTACAGAGACCTAAGGAGAGGTCTTGACCGTCCTCAAGCTAGTCGAAGTGGAAGGAGGGAATCTCCACTCGAGCGACGAGATGAGGTTCCAGACAGGAGTCGCGTCTCGGGCTAAAAAAGGAGGCGAGGACAGACACAAACGTCCAGTAACACAAGAACCAGCAACACGCCCTCAAGAGCGGGTACACTAGGCTAGGCAGGAGTTTGGTTGTAATGACAAGGAGGAGCTCAAGCAGTGGCTACACCTTCACCTCGAAGGGAAGTTACAGCCGACCTCAAGAAGGTAGGCTAAAGATGCTGTCTGAAGGGCTTTGGAATAGATATTAGCCGCCCCCTTCACGAGAGAGGTGGACGGAGCAGACTCGCCCAGGAAGTTCCAATCACTAAAATTCAATCTTTACGATGGAAAGACCAATCCTATGGGTCACATACAACATTTCAAACAGATGATGGCCCTCTGGAATGGGAATGACGCCCTAATGTGTAGGATATTCCCCTCTAGCTTGGGTGAGGTAGCGTTGCGCTGGTTCGACAAGCTCCTCGCTGGGTCGGTTGGGAGTTGGAAACAGTTGGCCGAGCTGTTCGCAACGGAGTTCATAACCAATAGCAGACAGCCTAGAGAGATTGACTCCCTGCTCAACCTCAGCAAGGGGGAGAACGAAAGCCTAATACCTTATACTCGGCGCTACTGGGAGACGTTCAACGACATTGACAATTGCAACGAACAACTTGCTGTAAGCCTCCTTCAAGCTCAGACTGGACAAAACTCATAACCTGAGGCACTCCTTGACCAAGAGGCCAGCTCAGGGCATGGCCGAGCTAATGCTGCGAATAGAGCAGTACGCGAAGGTTGAAGAGGATATGAGAGAAACGGTCAATGAGGCCCCTGCCCAAGCTGTAGAAAACGAAACCCAAGCAGAAAAGAAGGCAAGAAGGCCAATAGGAAGCCCGAAAGAGAAAGGGAGCACGAGATGCCAAACGACGTTTATGAGGTAGCTAACACAGTGCTCAAAGAGCCTATTCACAAGCTCCTTCACCAGATCAAGGACAAGTCTTGGTTTTATCTGGCCCCCAAAGATGCTCAGACCCTAACAAGAGGGACGAGAAGAAGCGCTGCTCTTATCACAGGGAGCACAGACACTTCACATATCGTTGCTGAACATTCATAAGGTTCTTGGAAGATCAGGTTAAGGCTGGAAATCTTGGGCAATACATAGAAAAGGAAAAGACCCGAGCTGAGCAACATTCAACATCATAGGCCGAGCAGGGGGCAGGAACAGAGGAGCTGGCAGGGGTGATTAGTGTCATACACACAGCCCCTAGGCCCGAGACATCGAAAGAAATAAGGAATGGAAACCGGGAAGCAGCACATAAACGAGAAATCATGCAGACCCAGCTCGAGCAAAATGATCCGAGCAAAAGGAAGAACCCAGACAACGAGTACTCGGTCGGAGGCCTGACCTTCATAGATGCCGACATGGAGGGGGTCGAACACCCGCACAATGACTCGCTTGTCATAACTCTTCGGATTGGGAGATATGACGTAAGGCGCATCCTGATTGATTAGGGGAGCTAAGCAGAGGTAATGTACGTCGACCTTTTTTTCAAGTTAGGGCATAAAAAAGAGGATTTGCAAAAGTGCTACACCCTCTTGGTTGGGTTCAATGGCAAGCCATTCCTTCCCACGGGACGAATCACACTCTTGGTCAAGGCGAGAATGCAGGTCAAGAGCATTGAGTTTTTAGTAGTGGACGTGCTATCTCCGTACAATGCTATAATGGAAAGGACATGGCTTCACCAGTTGAAAGCCATCCCCTCAGCGTATTACCATGTTCTCAAGTTCCCGACCTCAAGAGGCGTGGAGACGGTTAGGCAGGATCAAACCGCAGCAAAGCAGTGCTTCATGGCTGCTATCCGAGGAAAGGCCAGTTCGTCTAAGGATGAGCAGGTTTGTGTGATGGAAATGCAGGACAAACCGCTTTTGGAGGATGTTGGAAGAGTGCCAACGGAAAAAGCGTAGAGTCGCTAAAGAAGCTCATGCTAAATGGGGATGATCCAGACCGTTTCTCCTTGCTTGGCTCAAGTATGGCCGAGTAGAAGGAAACCGACCTGGTGGACTTCCTTAAATTGAACATGGACTTCCATAAATTGAACATGGAGGTGTTTTCTTGAACGCCATATGAGGTAATGCAACACTGGTTAAGTGTAGACCCAGCGCATAAACCAGTCATTCGGCGTGGGAGAAGGTCCTCGGCCCAGCATTCAGAGGCTGTACTTGAGGAAGTTGAGAAACTGCTTGAGGCAGGAGCCATTAGGGAAGTGCAATACCTCCTATGGCTGTCCAATACCGTCGTTGTTAAGAAAAAGAACGGGAGGTGGAGGGTGTGCGTGGACTTCACTGACTTGAACAAGGCTTGTCCGAAGGATTCATTCCTACTACTCAAGATTTGATCAACCAGTAGACTCTGCAGCGGGGCATGGAAGGATGAGTTTTTTATACGCTTACCAAGGTTACCACCAGATTTCTTTGAGCTTGGATGATCAGGAGAAGACCAGTTTTATCACCCCACGAGGCTTGTATTGTTATAAGGTGATGCCCTTCGGCCTAAAGAACGTCGGGGCAACTTATCAAAGGCTGGTCACCAAGATGTTCCAACCTATGCTGGCTCAGAACATTGAAATTTACATAGATGATATGGTGGTCAAGACTACGTAGGAGGACAACCATCTTGCCAACCTAAACATCTTCGAGGTATTGAAGACGTACAAATTAAGGCTTAATGCTTCTAAATGCACTTTTGGAGTACAGTTTGGGAAGTTCCTGGGGCACTTAGTGAGCAAACGAGGAATCGAAGTCAACCCTGACCAAATAGCGGCAATACAGAACATACAGCTCCCAAAAACTGTGAGGTTTAAAATACAAAGACTAATGGGATGGCAGCGGCCTTGAATAGGTTTATCAGCTGTTCATCAGGTAAGTGCAATATTTTCTTCTGGCTGTTGAAAAAAGGGAAAAATTTTGTTTGGGGGGGAGGAGTGTGCTCAGGCGCTCCAAAAGTTGAAGGAATTCCTAAGCACGGCTCCCTTTCTCTCCAAGCCCCTGCTCGGGGAAGAACTATACCTATACCTTGCAGTTTCCGAACACTCGGCTAGAGCCGTCCTGATCAGGCTGGACGTGGCTGAGCAGCTTCCGAACTACTACGTCAGCCACATCTTCCTAGATGTCGAGACAAGATACCTACCCTGGAAAAGCTCGCACTCACCTTGATCATGGCATCCCGAAAGCTAGCACACTACTTCCAAGCACACAAAATCATAGTCCTGACTGTACACCCGCTCAAAGTGTTGCTGTGCAAGGCAGATTTCTCGAGGAGAATAGCCAAATGGGGAGTTGAGTTCGGTGAGTACGATATTGAGTTCAGACCGAGGACTGCAATCAAAGGGCAGGTCCTCACGGACTTCATAGCAGAGTTCTCCAAATGAGGTACGCTGTTCAGCTCGGACCCAACCATGCTCGAATCTGAGCTGGGGGAAGGATGACTGCGCGGGAGAAGAAAGTGGGGAATCCACGAGAGAAGATAGTGGGGAATCCAAAGCACAAGTGCAGGAATGAAAGCTGTACACCGATGGCGCTTCAAATCAAAAAGGCTCTGGAGCAGGAGTGGTTCTTATCTCTCTAGAAGGATCTGTGGTTGAACATTCCATTAGATTGAGATTTCCAGCTTCTAACAACGAAACTGAATATGAAGCGTTGCTAGCCGGGCTCATAAGTGCCGAGCTGCTGGGCATTAGAAAGTTGGTAATATTTTGCGATTCCCAGCTAGTGGTGAATCAGCTAACTGGGCAGTACAATGCCCGAGATGACAGGATAGTTGCTTACCTTTCCATAGCTCTTGAACTGGTCAAAGGATTCGAGGAAGTGTAGATTGAGCAGATCAAACTCCCATGCGGATGCCTTGGAAACCTTAGCTTCGGCAATCGAGCTCGGGCTAAAAAGGACAGTGAAAGTACCAAAACAGGAAAACTTAAGCATTGAGAGGGCAGCGCAGCGGATGTGTGCTATTGAAGACAACCAAGAACCTAGCTGGATGGATCCCATCATCAGATTTCTCGACAACGGACAACTCGCAGAAGACAAGCAGGAAACACACAAGATCAGGCACAAAGATGCTCGATTTTGGCTGTCCCCTAAAAGTCAATTGTACATAAGATCCTTCTTGAGGCCTTATTTGTTGTGCGTTCACCCAAATAAGGTCTAGGATTTCTTATTTGAGCTACATGAAGGGATATGTGGACGTTACACAGGTGGAAGATCTATGGCACACAGAGCTATTAGCCAGGGCTATTGATGGCCCTACATGCAGAAAGATGCCCAGGTATACTCGAAGAGGAGTGAGAAGTGTCAGAAGTATGCACCACTGCACAGGCAGCCTGCCGAGGATCTTAGCTCGATCACAAGCCCATGGCCTTTTGCACTGTGGGGACTGGACATTGTTGGCCCATTGCCTAGGGCACCCAACAATAAAAAGTTCCTAATTGTAGCAACAGACTATTTCTCAAAATGAGTTGAGGTTGAGCCCTTAGCCAATATCAAAGATGTGGACGCTAAGAAATTTGTATGGAAGAACATCATCACGAGATTTGGTATTCCGCGTGCCATAGTTGCAGATAATGGAAAGCAGTTCGACAACAACTTGTTCAAGACTTTTTGTTCGGGCTTGGGAATAAAAAATTATTTCTCAACACCCTCGTTCCCTCAAAGCAATCGTCAAGCTGAGATCTCGAACAAAACACTCCTATTAGGACTAAAGAGAAGACTGGAGAAAGCCAAGGGAAAGTGTGTCGACAAGCTCCCCTCGGTGTTATGGACCTACCGAACAACTCCAAGAAGTTTAACGGGGGAAACACCATTTGCTATGGCCTATGGCTTGGAAGCAGTAATTCCCGTGGAAGTAGGGCTACCTACCATCAGAACTGAAGCTTTCGAGTCTGGGAACAATAGCCTCAGTATTGCTCGGGACTTGGATCTAGCCGAGGAAAGGAGGGAGCAAGCTCTAGTCAGGCTGGCAGCCTACCACTAACAGCTCTCAAAATTCTATAACAGGCGAGTCGACCACATGAATTTCCAGGTCGGCGAACTGGTGCTCAGGAAGGTTCTTCTCAATATAAAGGATCCCCTTGATGGCAAGTTGGGTTCGACCTAGGACGGCCCGTACAGGGTCACGTCAATCGCAGGCACGGGAGCGTACAGACTTAAAGATTTGGAGGGAAAATAGATCTCGAGGCCTTACAATGCTCAAAATTTAAGAAAGTTTTACCACTGAAACCTTGGTTGTAAATTCCTTTTTGAATGATGAATGAAGACACCTTTCTCAGAAGCTTATGCATACGGTCTTGCAAAGTTTTAAGAAAGCCCTAGTACGGCTAGGTAGTAAAAGTTTCAGTTGACCTTAAGTCAAGCCTGGGCAGGAAAGTCCTGACATGTCTAGGCAGTAAAAGTTCCAGTTGACCTCGAGTCAAGCCTGGGCAAGAAAGAGCCCTAGCATGGCTAGGCAAGTAAAAGTCCCAGTTGACCTTGAGTCAAGCCTGGGCAAGAAAGCCCTAGTGTGGCTAGGAAAATAAAAGTCTCAGTTGATCTCAAGTCAAGCCTGAGCAAGAAAGCCCTAATATGGCTAGGTAAATAAAGGTCCCAACTGTTGAGAGATCCTCAAATTAATGGTAGTTTCGAGATTTTTACATCTTTTGTTGAGAGATCTTCAAATCTTCAGACTTAGTTCAGCTAGGCATGTGTCCTACCTCGGCTAGATGAAGGGCCTAGTTCGGCTAGGAAAGGTGTCTAGCTCGGCTAGTCATCTGAGATCTAGGCGATCTCCAATGATCATCAATGGACACATGTCCTACCTTGGCTAGATGAAAGGCCTAGTTCGGCTAGGTAAGGTGTCTAGTTCGGCTAGGTAAGGTGTCTAGCTCGGCTAGTCATCCGAGGTCCAGGCGATCTCCATAGATCATCGATGGACACAAGTACCCTAGCTCGGTTAGATGAAAGTCCTGATTTGGCTAGGTAAGGCGTCTAGCTCGGCTAGTCATCCGAGGTCTAGGTGATCTCCAAAGATTGGTAAGTCACCCGAGGTTGTTTCGACCCAATTAGTGTACAAATGAGGAATGTAAAAAAAAGTAAAGCTACAAAATTGCAAAGTAAACGCGCAGAAATTGAACAAAAATACTTCATTGAATTAATAGTGAATTCATAATACAAGGTAGGGGCAAGCCGACCTCACAAGTGTATCGAGGCATTGCATTGCAAACTTGAAAATAAAAAAAAAAGGGTAAAACGGCAGGACACCACGATGTTTGAAGCTGCCTGGGCGGTGTCTGTCTGATCTGGCTCTCCCTGGACGGGGGCCACCTGCCCCTCCACGACGGCTTGCTCTTGCTCCTCCATAACCTCCTCCTGAACGGGGAGAACTAGGTCAGCTTCCCCTTGAGCCTGCGCGGGGGCCTCCTCGAGCGGAGGATTCTCATCCTCTAAGGTAAGGTCCATTGTGACGTTGGCATCGGAGGTCCTAGTCTCAGCCACAACGGCTCGAGCTCCTTGAATCCGTTGCCCTGCTCGGTGTGGTTGGATGTGTGCTCGATAGGAGGAGGAGGGACTTCGAAGTCCTGTGCTGGGAGAGGTGGTGGAGGATTGACCAGAGTGGTCGAGATAGGGTCAACCTCGATCACCGGACCCGGTGGAATGGCTGTCTCGAGCAAGTGAGCCAACTAGTCGGGGAATGAAATGGTTGGCTGGATCCAGGGGATGATCTTGCGCAACTTGGATTTGGAACTGATGAGTGCGGCGTTGGGAGCTGAATCCCACCCCATCTTGAACAGGGGGTTCTGCATGCTCATCACTTGAGCTTCGTAGACATCCCCTGCCCGGTCGTAGCCTTCCTCATACCTTTCCTTGTGAATGCGGGCGTTAACGGCTTTGATGTCGGCGTTCTCCTGCACGAGCACGACCTTTGCTTTGGATGCCGTGTCGAGTTCTCCGATCACAGAGGCAAGATTTGCCTCCTGCTCTTTCACCGAGTCCAAGGCTCAAGTAGCCCGGACCTCGGCGTCTTCCTTAACCTTCGAAGCTTCGCCGACCTGAGTTTGGTGGAGATCGTGCAGGAGATCATGTTTCTCCTGCACCCTGCTACACCAGTTGGCGGCCTCCATTCCAATTTGCAAGCCCTGCATGGTGAGACAAGATTAGCTCGGGTAATTGTTTAAAAAATGAAAATGCATAAAATAGAAACATATATATAAATACAGGGGAGCACAGATTGAATATCTTACCACGATGATATGCTGTGCGGTTTGCTTGGTCAGGGAGGCGTCGGGGATAGCCGCGTAGTCTGTCTTGTCCTTTGGAAGGAAGAGGCTCTTAGCCAGAGCCCACGCCACGTGGTGACTTTCCTGCACCGAATCCTGAGCGATGAGGTGTTTACCATGGTAGATTGAAGAAAAAGAGGGGTACCTCGGAAGTCAGCGCGGCACCCTCTGACCCGATTGGTGCTGGGGGCAGAGCAGATGACTCTACGTGGCGCTGTATCTCCCGCTCTGCGCTCTCGGAAGCCATGCTCCTTTTGGGGTCCTGAGCAGGTTGAGACGAAGCTGGTGCTCGGGGAGCTAGTGGGGCACTAATGGTCGGCCTTTGTGGTGGAGTGAAAATCGTGGACGGGTGGATGTTGGAAGCCAGACTGGGAACGCTCCCGAGCAGGTTGAGGAGTTTCCTCTGAGACATCTTGATTGCGTGAAGAACGGCTTGGCTGGTCGAGCTGGACGAGGGCCTGCTGCTAATTGCTCTGGAGGTTGAAGCTCTCGTGTTCTGGCCTCCCTTTGCTATGACTCCCTCGACGGGTATTAGTCGATGTCCGAGCTCGTCTGGACGGATTAGCTCCCAGTTGAAGAGCCTTTTGAATGAGCGGACGTCTCTGTCCCAATCGAGCACACGCTGTATGTGCTCGAAGTTGATCTGACCGTCTGTACGGTTCTTCTTGTCCTTGATAGCCGAGGTGTTGCAATATGCAGCTGACATGCAGCTGAAAAAAGAAATACATTAGAGCTTGAGACAGAATAAAACGAAAACAAAATATGAACAGATCACAAGGGATAGGAGCTCGGCTACCTGGCGATCCAGCTCTCGTGGGGCAAAGCCGTGCATTGGGATCGGGGACACCAGGGCGGAACTGCCAGTTCCCCCCGACCACGATGAAATCTTCTAGGTCGCCTTTGTGGGAGTTCTTCAGTTCGAGTACTATGTTCCAATTATCCGTTGCTTTGAGGTAGTACTTGTTAAGGCCCTTAGAAGTCTCTCCTATGGAGAAGCAATATTGGATCTCTTGGACACCGAGGTCGATGCTCATGTAGCGATTCAATAAAGCTACTCCCATCAATATCAAGAACATGTTCGGGGTGAGTTGTGCCGGGCACATGCTCGGGAGGGAAAACTTTAGCCTGGATTCCAAAATAGCCACGAGGGGAAAAACAGCTGCCCCGAGCTCTTCAGTAGTCCAGGTCTCCTTAGCGGTGGCCTGGTGTATTGATACGTCAACGGGAATGGACCGAGCTTGTCAGAGCTCTGCCAAAGCCTCCGACGTATCAACGTACCGTGCAACACGCCCCATTCAATTTAAAAGGGGGGGGGGTGAGAACATTGTGAACATGCATGTATATACCCATACCCATATATATAAGCACAGCACCATCCGCAGCGACGGCGCTGAGGTGGTAAGAGCAAGGGGCCCTGTGGCCTAGCCACCACCAAGGCAGCGGTGGCTGTGAAACTCGCTAAGTGAGAATAAAGTACCGCCGGCAACCGTGGTAGTGGTTTGGCGGCAGTGGCTAGATGATGGAGATGAAGAGAAGGAGGTTGACTTGAGGAAGAGCCGCCCCTGGAGAACTTGGAAAGTTGACTGAGGAAGAGAAGTTGCAGTCGCTGGAGTAGCGCCAGAAATCGCCTAAGCTCTAAGGAGTATGGTGGTTTGTAAAAAGTGGGAGAGGGATTTCTCTCCCCTTTTTATAGGTTCACGCGATCTTTCAAATGAAGTGCCAAAGGACGCCAGTCTGACGCATGGAGAAACGCACGCCGTGTGCATTTAATGCGCATTAAATATGTGCGGCGCACGATGGTCCAAAGAACTTATCCCGAGCAAGGACCTGCCTCGGATCAACTGTGCTGAACACTCCAATCGCCATTAATCCTAATGATTGCATTTAAGAAAAACGACGTCTGACATAATTGTACCTAAGGTACAGTTGGCGCCGTACGCAATCAATGAACATTTAATGCGCACATTAAATGCGGCTTTAGACCCATAGGAAAGCTCCACGTGACGAAAATGGCTGTTGAGGAACAGCAGGAATGGCTGGCAACACATCGGCAAAACTTGCTCGACAAGCTTCCTACTAAAGTTTAGACAGCAATTTAGGGATTGACAGCTCATCATCTTTCAATAGCTCGGGAGCCGGACAATTATAAGATGATGAGGGCAATTGAGGGAGGACTAAATCCGAGCAGAGCCACGTGGCTCCACGTGGACCGTACAACGCCAACTGTACAGTGCTGCAGGCCACCTGGACCTCGGGCATACCGTCCTAGCAGGCGAAGCGTGCCGAGCGCTGGGGCAAAGACTAAAGATTTCTGGAGCTTGGATAGGCGAGGCCGAGCCACAACTTTAGGATCCGACCTGGGCTCTAAGGAGGGACTTTAGCCGAGGGGCAAAGGGAGGGAGTGCTCGACATATGCTTCCGAGCAGCATGCACTGATAGGCTTTAAAAGCCAACCTCGAGCCTCGTACATGGTAATCAGTGCCCGTGATACGCGTATCACGGGATGACACTCGTGATAAGAGACCAGTGGCAGTTGAACCAACCTTGAGGATAAGGTGTCAGGAAGGGTTGACTTAACCCCTAAATTAGGTTTGGGTACTAGTAGACAGTATGACATGACAAAAGGAACTTACAGAAAAGTAAGAATGATAGCTATGGTAAGTCACTATCAGATCGACAGCGAGTCTTAGTCAGAGAGAGAGAACAACCCGACCTGTTCGGGTCGGGCCGGATTCCCAAAGCGGGGGAAGTATATTTCTTCCTATAAATAATCAATATTCTAGAAGAAAAAGGTATGCATTCTAATTCACTAGAAGAAACTCTGCTAATTTGTTCTCTCAACCCTTCATCTCTCTAAACCTTGTCTGATTTTATCATCGAATGGTCCACTGGTAAAAATTGCTGGCGGGCATCTCACCCCTTTATTGTGCAAGGACACGTGGAGCATGCCTCGGAATGTTCAGCCAGTTTGGACGGGAATAGTAGATCCTTATCTTAATCATCTACATGAAATAATAAACTAAATCAAATAATATAACATTAATATTTCATATCTTGAGCAATCACATCCGTTGAATTTACAATTCTCCTTTGTGCCCAAGTGATGGCATATCAGGTTCGTGAATATGGGATATCAGGTTCATGTAAGAAACTTGTGAGAAGAGAGAGGGAGCCTGAACGCTTATATAGCCTTTATGATTTGTTTCCACGAGTGAGCCCTATTTAAAAAGAGGACTGTTTAGGTTCCTTCAAATTCAATTAATCAAGATAAGTGAACATATGTAATGATGATTGAACTTCCTTAATTGAATCCATGAATATGTGAGAAACTTGAAGGATTCATGAATTGCCTTTTAGATATCCATGGACCATTAATGTGGAAAAATGAATTAATTTTGAAATCCTTAAGTCCACATTCATGATTCAGGAAATCTTGATATGGTCATTGAAGCGACTTTGAGGTCAAGAATCTATCAACAAACAATGTGGTCGTTAAGACCACATAAGGTTTACAAAAGTGACTGTATTCATTAGCTTGCTAGATATCTTTACTTTAAGATTGATCTTCTACCTTTTCAGTTAGACCCTTCTTTGGGGTCTATCACTATAACGTTGAGTAAAACAAGACAAAATCCAAATTTTGATGCTTTTGTTTCTTGGGTTTGAATGTTTGATAATTAAAGTATAGATGGGCAAACTTGGAAGGTTAAAAAGGACCATGATTATTTTTGAAATGTA